>VMDR010033479.1:0-11356 GCA_007922815.1 Macrotus californicus
ACTAGATTCGAGTTGATTTTGATATTAACAACATTTGAAAATAACATCTTGAGTTGAACACTACACGTTAATGGTATTTCCATTTCTCTTAAGCAATTCCACTTTTCAAAGTCCCTAAAAACTCTAGTTATGCACACTGCCAGCGCAGGTTAAGAATAGCAATGAACTATATTCATCTGAAACCACAAGACTGTCAGGTGACATACCAAGAAGTCTGACTTAACGCAAATAAAAGCCTCTTGATGCTGCAATGCAAAAAGACTTAATTCTAGCAACAGGACTATGGGGAACTGAGAGCCTTAAGAAATCTACTGCCCATGACAAGTCTGTTTTTGCAAAAGACTCCCTCTATCCATCCAGTCTTACCATTTCACAAGTAACATCCTGTCTTTTGTTTCAGTAAAGAGCCTAGGATTTTTACAGAAGCAAATTATGATTACTTTTCAATTCCTTTATCTATTCTACTATAAATACATTATTAAAGAAAATCAATCCAAGTATTCTGTAAACTAGGTGCTGTCCTGGCAGCTGATGCAGACTAGGAACACCAATTATTTTTAAAAGTGCTTTAACTCTACTAGGGCTGGTCCTGGGCAGTGCCTGGGCAACCATGGCTAGTACCCAACTCTTCAACAATCCCATTAATAAAGAACTCAGGCTCATCTAATAAACAGCAGTATACCGCCTTTTCTCAATTTCCCTGTGATCCAACTCTGCCTTTTTAGACACATTCTTGGAAGCCACAGCAAATTTGTTCTACCCAGATGATAAGCAACTGGAAAAAGCAATCTCTAATGATCACAGGACCCAGAGAGGACAGTATGTAAACTGGCTCACTAGTCTCAACTCTATGTTGAATTCATAAAGACAACTCTAACACAAAATACTATTTTTGAATTTATAAACTTCAATAAAACTACCATGTTATATTACTTGGTTGGTTCATGAAACAGACCTTTCAGCTTGCTTATAAAACACTGTCTTTCACTGGGTTTGTATTTTAACATATATCAGCATGTTCTTCCAGAAAAACCGAAGACTATGTCTGTATATTATGCGGCTAGAACTAACTGAGGTAACAGAAATGCCATAATACTACAGGCTATTTAGTTCACAACCTAAGAGACAATATGCTAAGACCAAAAACCATTCCCCATATTCAGCATGAGAGAAACAAAACAGCCTCTCAATCAGCCAAACTTGGATTTACATCCCAACTCAGCCACAGACTGACTGACTGTGATTTTAGGAAAGTGCCTTCATTTCTCTAGTCCTCAGATTCTTCAACTCTAAGATACAACTATCTCTATGATTAGTACAGGGACAGTGTTTCATCTCTGCAACACTGGAAAAAGTGTGCTACAGCTCTGGATGGATAGCTCAGAGCTCTTCGTCAGCCCAAAACACCAAGGTTGCAGGTTCCATCCCTGGTCAGGGCACATACAGAAATCAACCAATGAATGTATAAATAAGTGAAACAACAAGTCAATGGGGGTGTGTGTGTGTGTGTGGGGTGTCTCTCTCTCTCTTTCTCCCTCTTTTCCTTCTTCTCTCTCCCCAAAATTAAAAAAAGAAAAAAAAAAATTAAAAGCCCTGGCGAGGTGGCTTAGTTGGCTGGAGCATCGTCCTGCACACCAAAAAAGCTGCAGGTTTGATCCCCGGTCAGGGCTCATACCAAGGTTGTGGGTTTGATCCCTGATCAGGGTGTGTACGGGAAGCAACTGATCGATGTTTCTCCCTCATGTCGATGTTTTTCTCTCTCTTCCCGCCTTCCTCTCCCTCTAAAATCAATAAATATATCCTTCGGTGAGAATTTTCTAAAAAATTTCAATGAAAGCGTGCTACACATATCAAGAGTTGAATAAACATTTTCTGAATTACAGACATGCTACTGGAGTTACCTGTCTCATCCAAGTGTAACACCTTCTTGTCCCACTTATAAAAACTCACTTTCTTTTCATTATAATACTGTTTACTTAATTCTAATAATCCTGGTACTTGTTGAGATATACAAATATTATACAAATATGTGCCACAATGATTTGAGCAATTGCTCCACGATTCATTAGGCAGAAACTTTTAAAATCCATCCTCATGTGTGGAGCAAAAATATATGGAAAATCTCTGTACCTTCTGCTCAGTTTTGTTGGAAACTGAAAACTGCTGTAGTAACTAAAGTCTTTTTTTTTAAAAGAAAATCCATTTTTGGTTGTGTATAAGCCTACACACAGACACAAAAGTAAATTGAAAGATTTTACAAGGTCTAACAGATGTTAAGGTTTCACAGCTCATTCATGATAGACCTGTGATGCAAACCTGGTTTAATATAATCATATATAATACAAGCATGTTTACTGCAGCAAATAATGTATTAAAGGGGGGAAAACTAGAAACAACTAAAATGCCCACCAACAGAAGACTTGGTAGGTAAACTGCAGTATAGTCGGCCCTCGATACCCACATATTTTGCATCCAGCTGGTTCTCCGTATTCACGTTTTACATCTGCAGCTGGGAGTTCATGGCTGAGAATCTGCAGATGTGAAGGGCCAACTATATGCAATTTTATGTAAGACTCTTGAGCATCCACAGATTTCTGGTTTCTGTCCAAAAATCAGTCCCACATGGATATCAAGGGACAGCTGTATATTCATTCAGTGGAATCCTGTGCAAGCCTTTGAAAGGATATGAAGAGATCTAAGGTAATTATCACACAAAGAAGAGTAAGGTTCAAGACAGTATGTATAGCATCAGAGTGGAGGCAAACAAGTATCAATATGCTTGTATGTGCACTAAACATTTTTGAGAAAGATAAATAAGAAACAATATACACAATTAACTGTTAAAAGAAGTGACCCCTGGGAAATGAAACTGATAATTGGAGAAAGGGAGACATTACACTCTTCTATAGATCCAGTCTAGCAGCAAAACTTCACATTCATTTCAATAAGTACTTCTTTGACTCTCCAGATTTTGGATACCCTCTCCTTTAATGAATACCAAAAAAGCTGGATAACTTCATAATCTTACAGTAGAACATAATTTGTTTTCCACCAAACATTTCAGGACAGAAAACCAGGCAGAGAAATGTTTGATGGACACTAGCTCAAAAGCCAGCCAAGTGCCACAAAACTAAAAAATAAAAGAAAAAGGAAGTGTTCCAAAACAGGAAACCCAGTGGTTAAATTTCTTAGACGTTTATTTCTCTAATGTCAACCTACTAAAGTCTCTATTCACCTAGATGCTCAAATCAAAAATCTAAAAGTCACCAAGTCCTGTTTTTGCTGTCTCCTCAATGTCCTGAGTTAGACCACCATCACAACCACACTGCCACCATCCTAGTCTGAACTACTATAGTATCTCACTGCTTAGTCTGCTGGACTCTCCTGCTTTCTTCCAATTTATTCTTCACAGCGCTGACAAAGTGGGGAAATCTCACCATGTCACTCACCTACTAAAAATCCCTGGTTAATACCCCACTGCTCTCAGGATAAAGGTCTAACTTTTCAATAGACTTGACCTTTGCCTATTCTTTTCTCCCACCTCATGCTCATATTCACTCCAATCAATTCTTTAAGTACAAAGTTTTCACTTCAAACCTTCATTGTGTTTTTTCTTTGGTCTGGCATACGTTTTTTCTTTTCTTCCCCTATTAGCCTGGTTTATTTTTCAGGTCTCAGTTTACATATTACTGTCCACCAGAAGCCTTCCTGATCACTCTAATCCCCCACACTACATCTAGAACAGGTTCCCCCTCCCATGTGCCTACACAGCATCTCTCTCACCCCCAACAGAACCCTAAACTGACATCCTCTATTATGGGTCTTAAGAGATTACTGTTGTAATTGCCTACTTACTGTCTCCATTTTTACTGGACCATACTTAGCTTGTGCACAGCTGTGTTCTAGTGTCTAGCACTGTGGTTGACATTTTGTCAATAGGTAAAATTAATTTTTTAATGAACTCATAAAATTTCTTATCTTGAGATCAGTTTAATGTTAACAAAACATTAAATAGAATTTTAGTGGGTTTTTTTATGAGAATGAAATAAAAGTATCTCAGTATCTACTTGCTTATATTTATTCTGAGGTCACTAAAGGGGGCACTGCATTTAATATTCCCAATTCTTTATCCTCAAAAAAAATAATCATTTTAAACATAATATAAACTGACTATACAATCTTCTTTTCTCTCTTCCCCCGAGATTTGGGAGGAGAGGTCCAAGTCTTAACTATTAGGGAGATTTTATGGGAAACTACTGGAACATTTAACTTTAAATGCCTCCCTTTTCCCTTTAATTTTCACTCTCAGCGCTGACCAAATTTAAACGCATAAATCTTTTTAAAAGAGTACTTAAAATATATGAAGTTCACAGAACCTGGCCTCCAACTTTTTTTTAATGATTACCTTATTTAAATTACAGTTTGGCTTACAACCTTTATTAAGCTTTGGACATTATTTAAGCTCCTTAAACATGTATTTGCTTACCCATAAAATGGCTAATAAAATTTCTCTCTTCTACCAACCTCAATCACAGGTTGTTGGGAGAATCAGATAAGATAATATACATGAAAGCAATTTGTAAACTATTACTTCTGGTTTTGTCTACTTGGGAACAAGACATTCATTCTACAAGAAATCTAGAAAACCAGCATAAATAAAGCCAGAGAACAGTGTGCAGACCAAAGACTGCTAGTCTTAGAAAGGCCTGTTTACAAGACGGGCCTCTAGCTGGCATCTGGGAACCTGACTGGTAAACAGTTCCCTACACTGATCTGAAACTGTCCCTAAGTCATTGAATGTGGCTTACTATAACTAAACTACAAACAATGTGATTTATGCTGAATACCTGCTTTTCTTCTGGAAGTCAGGATTTGGGCATATGCTAGTCAGAGTGACCAATCCCCAATAAAAATCTGGAGACTACCTGACAGTCCCTTATAACAGCACATCATTATTGGAGGACTTAAATGCATCCTGTGTGAATCCACCGGGAAAGGACACTTGAAAGTTTGCAGCTGACATGCTTTGAACATGGGTCCATGTTCCTTTTCTTTGCTGATTTGTGTAAGTTTTATATCCTTTCACAGTGATAAATTTTAGCTCTGAAGATGACTATATGCTGAGCCCTGTGAGTTAGTCCAATGATCACCAAACCTGGGGGTAGTCTTGGGTGCCCCCCCAATACAATAAAGAAAATGTGTTCACAGAATAAGTGGTATGTCTGTCTGTCTGTCTGTCTGTCATGGAAATGGAGCTTGCAGTACAAAAACAGAAGTGGTCCTCCATGCCCAGTGTCATTAAAAAAACAAAAGCAAAAAAATCTTTCTGTTAAGGTGTGGAATAAATGTTTCCACACTACCCTGTCCCTTCAGTTACTCATGCCCTCTGGTTGATTAGTTTTAGTGCAGGTGCCTTCTGGTTGAGCTAGACTCTCTGCAGCCACAGATGCTTCAATGCTTCCTTTACCGCCACCTACATTTTTCCAGATCCCATACCTTCCAGATTAACTCTACGACATTTTCCAATCCTGAATCCCATCCCCACTACATCCCCACATCATAATCTTGCTTTGTCAACTAAAGAGCCTTGCTATAGGAAAACAGAAACATTGTACAGTGGCCTGATGAACTACTCCTGTTACTTGGCACATCTGTAATTTATCTCTTACTCATTATCTAGCATATGCTCCACATTTAGCCCTATCATTGTTATCATACACTACTTAAGGTTTCATCACTATCCTAAAATCTCTAGTCATTCATATGGAAAACCAAACTAAGACTGGTTAAGATTGTGAACTATTCCCTAGAGTTTGCTTCCTTCCTTCTTTCCTTTTAATTAACAGAACTACCAGAGTGTCCAGGGGTGTATATACCTAGCCAAAGACTAAATTTCCCAGCTTTACTTGCATCCAAGTATGGCCATATTACCAAGTTCAAGTTAATGGAATAGAAGAGGAATTAGTGTGTGCAACTTCTATCTAGGTCATCTTGTGAAGTACAAGCAGCTTTTCCTTCTCCTCTCATTACCCCTTTACTGATAGCCGAGAAACATCAATAACTAGTGCAGCCTCTTTGGCCTCAGAAAGGGAAGCCAAATGGCAAAGCTGTCCTAGAGGACCTACCAGTTTGGATCACCAGATGCCTTCATGCAACTGCACTGTCTGCCTGCCAAAAACTACCTACCTACTTTTAAAAGAAAAACAAAAACTATTAGATAAGAGAGAAATAGTTTTACCTTGACGTTTCTGTTACAAAGTTGAGCCTGTACCCTGATAGTTACATTGGTCTGGGTTTAAGTCTTACTTCTTAGGCAAGCTGTTTTCACTTTCTGGGGTCAAAGTCCCTAGAATACCACTTCCAACTCTGAGTTTATGATTGGTATACACTGCCCTCTGATTTTTGTCAAACCAGACTTTTTATTAGCAGTGCAATGCATAAGGTAAACGCATAAACTATGGTGCTATATTACAGGAGTATAAATTTACAGAATAAGCTTCACATTTATAACCATGCAGTTAACTATGAGACAGTCTCAGTTAAGATGCTTAAAATAAACTTAGAAATTTTAAACACATAAATTCACATAATCATACTTCATGGGAAGGAGTATAGCACAGTAACTAAGTAGTTTTAAAAGTAGAGACCAAGGTACAAGTCCCAGTTCTGTCCTTACTAGTGGATTGGCATATACTATAACAACGTAAAAACTTATTTCATAAAATCGTAAGGATTTAGGGGAGCTTAGTATGTATAAAGCATTCAGCACAATGCCTGGCATGGTATAAATATACAATAAAAGGTGGTTATTATCAACTAATTGCATTTTAAAAGAGTAAGTGAATAATTAAATGCAGTACTAGGGCAGTGCTAAATATTCCTCAAAATAACGTAGTGGTAAAAATAAGAAGCCTCAACAATTTGATTTTGTAATTACCCTAAGGTACTGGAGGGATATCAAAATGAAGATGTCCCAAAGGAAGCTAAAATGTGTGTCTGGATGTACCTCTGCGGAAAAGTCAGAGACTAAGATGTAATTTTGAAAGTCAGCAGCAGAGAACTTGCAGTTTCTACAGTAAAATCTTCTTTCTCTTTATTTTTTTCTCTCCACTTCTAAAATGATCTCCACATCAATAGATTTTTACCTGTCTTTATATTGAGAAAATCTCAGCATTCTTGAGGACATGAAAAGCTGAACAAAATTTGCAGATAACCTAGTAGTATCCCTTTTTTTAGCTAGTAGCTTGCTATTAAGTTTAACTTCTAAGTTATAAAAGAAACATAAGAAAAGTTTCAAAAGCAATCTTTTGGTATTTCATATGTTTAATAATTAACCTGAAGGCCAATGTTTTTAACCTTTTTAATTCACAAAATGCTTCTGAACTTATGAGAACCAAGGGGTTATCTGAAAGAAAGCAAACATCATTCAATCATCATATTAAAGTACTTTAAATTCCCAAACAAGGAAAATTAAAATGTTTTATTTTTCAGTATCAGTGTAAGGCTGGTACCTGAAAGTTGGGACATTGTCTAAAATATAGAAATAGGTTTTAGAAGAGTCTTTGTCCTGTGGGTTCTTCAGAGGAGGCTTCACAAATAAGAACTAAAATAAGTGAATTTAGAACCACAGTGGCGATTTTGAAGGCACATACAATAAAAGCACAAGCTTGGAAAATTAAGCATTACCTCAATGACACAAATTTCATTAGGTTATTCAATCTTTCTTCAAACAAAACAACCTTTAAACCACACACACAAATCTCTTACTATCTGCCCTGGCTGGTGTGGCTCAGTTAGTTGGAGTGTCATCAAGTAGACGGAAGAGTCACGGGTTCAATTACAGTTGGTGCATTTGAGAAGGCAGCTGATTGATGTTTCTTTCTCACACTGATGCATGCTTCTTTCTCTTTCTCTCTCCCCACCCCCTCCAAAAGCAATGAAAAAAATGTCCTCAAGTGAGAATTTAAAAAAAATAAAAACTCTAGTATCTATCCCTTCAATTTCTCATGACAATCTCAAAGTCCAGGCCCTCAAGCTATCATTCATAGATATAGCTTTTTTATTTTTTTTTAGCTTTAGGCTCTCCTGTTCCCTCTCATCCCAGTCTCACTTGCAAAATCATCAATGACTCCTTACTCCCTTTCATATCAACACTCACACATTTTCTAAGATAACCATTCCTCCAGCATCCTTAGATTCGCCTCTAACAGCACCTAACCATATCACCTTCTTCCCTTTCTCCATATCTGGAAAGGTGTTTCCCTCCCTGAGTTTATATAGTTGAGCCCATTCCTTCTGGTCTCTTGTTCAACCTTGCCTGTTTCTTAAAACTCTGACTTCTACTCTCCGCTTATTTCTAAAAAGCTCCATGTTACTGCCACCTTTCCCTTCCTTGTACGCCAAACTTGAGAAGGTTACCTAAGCACAGCCTCTTAATGCCCCATTTAATCTGTGCACAACATCTGACACTGTCAACTCCTTGAACTCTACTCCCTGATTACCTCGTCCCATCCTGGTTCTGACACATTATCATTTCCTGGATCTCTTTCTGAATCCAGATACAACAGGGTTTGGAGCTGAGGTATATGTTTTTAAAAACCTTCACACACACAACAGACTACTCATCAACAAAAACTAACTCATATATGCCATAATGTAACCGAATCGCAAAAGCATTTATAGTGAAGTGAAAGAATCTGAAACAAAAGGCTACACAATGTATTGCATTTATATGACATTCTGGAAAAGCTAAAACTATAGGAACAAAAATCAGATCAGTGGTTGTCAGAGACTGATGTGGAGGAAAGGGAAGAATCACTAAAAAGGGGTAAAAGGAAACTTTTTAGGATGATGTAAATGTGCTATATATCAACTGTGTTGATAATTATATGATGTACATCTGTCAAACTCATCAAAAACTATAAATATTGAAACTCTCAGTAATCACTAAACTTGCCATACCCTTTTCTTAGGCTATGCCTATGAGCATATCTCAATTATATAAGTACCTCTTCCTTACTTTGTTCAACCTGAAAATTCCAAAGCATCAATGCCACCTCCTAACAGAGGTAACCATTAAACATAGGTAATCTCTTACATACCATCAGAATTATTTATATAGCTTTATTAGAGCATATTATAGTCATCTGTTTAATTTTTACTGGCCATTGTGGAATTATGAAAATGCAAATGAATGAGACAAGATCCTTGCTATGATTACATATTCAAGCATCAGTTTCACAGCCTAAACTAAACTTGGGGAAAAACGATATATTTACTCTCACTAACTTCACGTCACAATTTAGCATTTTCTTCAATTAAAATGTAGGCAACGAACCACAGTGGTATTAGCAGTTCCCATAACTTAGATCACCAACAGGAATTACAAATAGTTTCATCACACTACAGTTGAGGCAAATAACTAGAAAAGTCGTTTATGCTTATTACTTCAAAATTACAATACTTTATTAAATCCACTGCTAGTTCTTAATATTTAATAGGTTAATATGTAGTACATGCTACGATATCACAAATATAACATTTTGACAACTATTCACCATGAGTTTCCTTTATAATTCTATATATTTTATTTTATGTGTGTATAAACATCTTTCTGAGATGAGGTCTATAAGCTTTACCAGGCTACTAAAGGGACACTTGTCAGGAAAAATGATTAAGAGCCCCTGACCTAGATGATCTCATTCATTTCCACAGGCCCAGCACAGTCTCTGGCATTTAAAAAAAAAAGTACCCAAAATGTGCTTACCAAATAAATGAACCAACTTCTCTTTGAAGTCAATCATTTAACTCCTATGCATTATTAAAACAAAGTCAAGCCCTGGCCAATGTGGCTCAGTTGGTTGGGCATCGTCCTGCAAACTAAAATCCGATTCCCAGTCAGGGCACATGCTTGGGTTGTGGGTTTGGTCCCCAGGTGGAGCACATGCAAGAGGCAACCAATGGATGATTCTCTCTCACATCAATGTTTCTCTCCCTCTCTTTCTCCCTCCCTTCCCCCTTCTCAATAAAAGAAAAAAAGAGGAAAAAAAAAACACAAACCAAAGTCAAAAGTCTTTATTTTCCACATAGGGTAAAGGCAGCATATCAGATGCATCTTATGTTACCTGTGAAAGAGTACTATGGAAAACTCTTCAGTTATAGATTTTTAGGAGCTCTAACTTTAAGATCAACTTTTGAAAGTCACACACCTGATGCCTCATTTTTTTCTCATTTCATCCTTTCCCATTATTTTCTGTAAGATTTTGGAAAATTAATTCAGAAAGCCTCTTTGGTATTATGAAGGAGTAATCAGGAGTTACTATTAGGCCTAGAATATTAAGTATATATCTGATATATTTTAAGAACCATAGTCATAGGATTTGAGAATCCTCCCAACAAAAGCTCTCCACTTGAAAGGAGGAAGACTGGGGGGCTTCTACAGAAAGACAGACAATACTGATAACTGTTTCCTCAACCTCTCTCTCATTAACTACTGAGGATCGTTAAATATCTTCCATTAATTTGTAACTTATTAATAATATTACACAACTTTTATAAATATCATCTAAATAAACAAATACTTTTATATGTGCTACATATTCTTTCTGTACTGAGAAATGAACTCAAGCAAGTTGCCAGTTTCTCAGAAGTTCCTAGTTTCATATACCCAAGTAAAAATTATGATCAAAGACTCTAATGCATACTTATGCTACAGTGGAACATTAGTGTTTGTTTAGTATCTAGTTTCCAGTTCCAAACTACTATAAATAAAATATGAGACACCAAACAAACCTACGTAATACCAACTGGTACTAGAAGACAACAGGGCTTTTTCCCCCCGGGCAAACAGTTATTTTATTGTGCATGCTATGATTTCAGAACACTGGATAATCTTCGCTCCAAGCTTTTAAAATTAACATGTAAACATACCAGTATACATTTAACTGAAGAAATGTAAAATCCTAAAGCACCAATAAAACAAAAGAGTGAGGATAAAAAACAGTTCATTAAAAAAATAAAATACCTATCTAATCTAATAATTTCACATTGAATTTATAAAATATTTTAAGATAGCATTCTTTTTTTGGTTTTTTGGTTTTTTCATTTTAAAAGTAACTTTTTTATTTTTCAATTATAGTTGACATACAATATTTTATTAGTTTCAGGTGGACAACCCAGTGATTAGACATTTATGTAACTTATGAAGTGATCATCCTGATAAGTCAAGTATTCATCTGAGAGATAGGATTCTTGACAGTTTGCTCTCTAGGTAAGTGCAGAATTGAATGCTGGTAACTTCAGTTTTTCATATCATAATTAGAATTTTGGAAAAACTGAATTTAGAATGCACACAAAG
>VMDR010033480.1:0-11351 GCA_007922815.1 Macrotus californicus
ATGTGGTTTTAAAAATACTCCAACTATTCTTATGTTTTCAAAGTCTTTTAATCTATGTTAAAGGGATTTTTATATCATTTTATTAAGAATAAAAATTAGCCAAAATGCAATATTCTTTGGTTCTTTTTCTTCACAAAAAATACTTACTTTAACTATAAAATTGTAAAATAACCTATATAATACCATCTTGATAGAATACTTTTCTGCCTATCAACTTTCTATCTGTGCATTTATATATCTACACAGCATACAGTCTTCTACCTGAGACCCTGGAAATAAATATTTAAATAGAGATACTTCATTTCTTGCAATTGTCTTTTTCTTTTGTAGAAATGGAAATAAAGTTCACAACAAACTGTAATAAGTAAAAATATGTTCTTTACCAACCTACTGCCAGAAAATAAACCAGAAGACCAACAGTTATTCCCAGGATTGCCAAAACTCCAAACACAATGAGGGCAATCATCCATCGTGGCAAAGATGTGCGGGAAACTGTGACTGGTCTGCAAGCAAATAAAGTAAATGTGAAGGATAGGTCAAAAAAATTAGTCATTGCAAATATTTATTTATTTCCTTTTGCTCAGGTCTAGAAGCTCCACCATTTAGGCACAAAAGTAGCAAAAGACATTTTGAGAGAGAGTGAGGAAATGGAGGAAGGAAAGAGAATGGAGAGAGGGAGGGAGGGAGGGAGGGAGGGAGGGAGGGAGAGGGAATAAAGAAGCGAGGAAAGAACCAAGGTCCATAAGTTTTTCTTAATATTTATCATCAAACCTCTCTCAGTCTGTGCTATGAAGTTAGCTCTCAGGGGTCTGACGGCTGGTGCCAAGTTGTCTGCCCATTCTTAGCATCTAGTGCCTTCCCATGATCAGTGGGTAGGAACAGAGTCAGTATGAGTCTAAGTAAAGAATTTGCCCAGTTGCAGGGGAAGAGGAGCAGGGAATGAAAATGTCTTAGAAGTTCATAACTTCTAAGCTTATCATAACTTTTTAAAGTATGATAATAATCTTATTTATTATGTTCTTGTTATAAAAGAAGAACCTCCCAAAAATAGAATTTATTTATGAAACATTGTGTATTTATTCTTACATGTTTAAACTTCAGCCTCCTCCAAAGTACTCTCCACTTGATACAATACACCTATCTAGAGGTTTTTTCCGCTGCTCAAAACAGTTTTTGAACTTGTTGATTTTGATGCCTTTTAGGGCTTCTGCTGTTGTTTCACCTCTCCCACATTGGCAAAATGTTTCCCGTTGAGGACTTTTTTCATCCCGGCAAACAAAAAAAAATTGCACAGGGCAAGGTCAGGTGAATGGGGGTCAAGGTCAGGTGAGGCATGGGGGTCATGCCATTTTTGGTTAAAAAGTGCTGAACACTCAGTGCAGTGTGGGCAGGAGTGCTTGTAAATCACCCACTATAAAATGGGTAAATGAGTCTTCAAAAAATTTCACCGAAGCTGAACACAGCCTCTCACAACAATGCCAGCTGCTAAACTGATCAGATGAGTTCCTAAAACACTCACATAGAATGGGAGAAGCATGTTTTTTACTCTCTTTGAAAACTATCTTAGACTGCTTTTTCCTCAAACCTGCACCACCATCTGCACAAATTTCCAGTTACACAACTAGAGATATCAGACTGATAGTTCACATAGCTGGAGATGTCAACTGAGGAGTCATTCAAAAACAGGGAAGAAACAAAACTGCAAAGATAGAATAGTATATTATAGTGCACATTATATAAAATATTATGAAAAATTGATATTTCTCATGTCAAGAAAAACACTTGTTTCCATTCTAGCTACAATTAATTTATCTCAATCTTTCATACACTTTCTGAATTTCACAGTCTTATTGTTTGATGTTTCTCAAAAGACTTTAAATCATCAGCATGTTTTTTAACTGTTAAATTCAAACTATTGTTTACCTTTCATTGATGGGTGAGAACTTACCTAATCTCATAAGCATTCAGCTTCACCAAAACCACTTTGCTCACTGCGTGGCTCTCTACACCCTAACTCCACACCCTTGCTTTACTGTTCTGTCTCCCATGAACTCCTACTCTGTTTTTCCCTTAATAGGATTTTAATTGGGGATATATTGTACATTTCTTATTTTAATTAGTTCTATTTTTAAAAGCTTTACCTCAGAAGGGGAATTCATAAAGATTTGGGAATTTTTTTCTCTTATTTCTGCAGTTTAAGAACTTGTATTCCTATCAGAACATAAATAAACCTAAATCTATTAAAATGTGATCAAATGTGTTTTTTTTAAAGAGCACTCTTTTTTTAAGGTTTTATTTATTTTTATTTTTAGACAGAGGGGAAGGGAAGAAGAAAGAGAGGGAGAGAAATATCAATGTGTGATTGCTTCTCGCGTGCCCCCTACTGGGGACCTGGCCTGCAACCCAGGCATGTGCCCTGACTGGGAATCGAACTTGTGACCTTTTGGTTTTGTAGTCCGTGCTCAATCCACTGAGCTACACCAGCCAGGGCAAGTGTCTTAAAACTCATTCAAACACAATGGTTTGAAAGAGAACTAAAATGACTTTCTTATTTTCAATTGTCTTTCATTGAAAACACTCTAGAATTTTCTATTTCTCTTCCTACCCTCTTTGACCATTTTGATTATTGCTGTGACTAGCTCTGGGTTGTAACAATCGTTAACACATAACCTGAAGATCTTACAAACCATGACACAGACTAAGTAGCTTTTTAAAAATGACAGACTTCCTGGGCAGAAAAAATCTCTCAGCTATTTATCCACTACTTCCGGTAGACTGTACTACAAATTCTTCTGGAAAAAATCACGTAAGGAAAATTACTGAAAGGGGATCCAGAGTATTAATTACATCTTGCCATAAAAAACGCCTGACCATGAACGCCCACCTTGGCAAGTATCTAAAACACAGCTTTCTTTTCAGAGTTTTCCAATTCTGTCCTATAAGACTAACTGTAAAAAAAACATTGACATTGACACAATGTGATTTTGGAGTCGTGACTTCCACTTCTAGAGTTCCTTTTCTTCCTCTTGGCTGTTCGTCAATCAGACAGCCAATGGCAACCTCAGGATTGATAGGTCTCTTTAAATGTACCTGCAGAATCAACCATGTTGCCACTCCACTCAAGTTCTGGGCCATCAGATTAATGCCTCACTCTGAGGAGCTAACCACTGCATTAGGGTTTGAAACTTTCCTAGGTAACCAGAAGTGCTTTAAAAGAATGGTTTAATCTTTTGAAATCTTTCAGATTAGGACTTCACACAAGTGTCAACATGTTAAAGAAGAAGAGGGAGGTGCCCTGTAAATAAAGAGAAAACCATCCACCCAGCATAAAGATGATGACTACTTTTTAGGTAAAACAAAACAACAAAACAAGGAAATCATGCTGTTTCCTCTCCACTTTTAAATATGCTATGCTCACTGTTTTTTTCTGCTAGATCCGAGATGTGGCTAATAAGAATACATCTCGGTAGGAGTAATATAACATTTTTAATAAAAAGAATATGTAGCAATAAATTATTTACTTTAGTTCAAGAAAAAATGTTCTTAGTGCGTCCTATCACAGTGAGTGTGCTCTTTCTAATCACATTTTTACATGATTACTGATGTTGTAAAACTCTATGGGTGTAAGTGTCTTAAAGGACTCAACTGTCGACCCAAGAGAAATATTTTTAGAGAGATATTTGCATAAGGTATGCATTTATATTTCCCAGTTATCTGAACATTAAATATTTTATAATTATGTTCACTTAACTTTGCTATTTTGCATATGTTTTGGTGCAAACACCTTGTAAGGTAAAAGTAAATTTTTAAAGTGGCATTATCACTGTCCACTTCACATCATAATTACCTAGTTAGATACTATAAAAATAAACCACACGTGTCTGTACATAATATTATTATTCCAATTCCTGAACATTTTACAGATAAAAATGCATGGTTTTATATATGATTCAAAAGAAAACACCTATGAAGCATAGTACTGGAAGGTTCAAGACAATATTCATGAAAGCACTTTAGAAAGCACAAAATGTTTTAAAAATGCAAGAGACTCATGACCATGATCACCACCAATAACAATTTAACGTTTGATTTATAAGAGAAAAAAATTTGTCTCTGCTTTCTCCTTTCTACTTTGTAACAGTCACACATTCTTATTATTTTTTCACCCACAGGGTGTTAAGCTGCATGGCACCTTTCTAAGCTCTCCTCAAATTACTGCACAAAACTACAAATTCTAAACAAAAATGTATGTGATAGGGTTTTTTGCACGCAGGAAATTAAAAATTCTGCGGGAAAATTTTCAAAATTTCCTAAACTCAATTATTTTACTACACCTCTTGGTCAGAGTCCTATTGGGGAAATAGTGTTAGTTTATTTATGTCAGAATTTTAGGCAAGCAAATCTCCACTTACCTATACATAATGTGCTGATATATGGGCTGTGGAAGTCAATAGAGGTAAAGGAAACTTCTGTACTTCTTTTGTCCTGATCAGTGGTTCTCAGGTAAATGTGCTAACCAGAGTGATACCTGGGATTTTAAGGGCTGGGTGTACTAGCAGAAGATAATTAAAAGGAAACTTGTTTAACAAGTGCTTATGACAGCTGTGCATTTGTGGTTTAAAGGAAGAATTGAAAATTACTCTCTGAGTTGGATACTTAGAAAAAGACAGTAGACATAACTGGGATTGGTTGCCCGAGAGGTCCACCCAGAAAACGCCACTACGATTTGGTGAGTCAGGTTCTGACTCAGATTCCATCCATCCCTTTTATGATACAGTGAAACCAAATCTCTCCACCACAGCAGTCTTTAACAAATGACTTAAATATACATTGCTGTTTTTTAGATGTACCATAATTCTGCCCATCATTACTCATTTGTGGCATGCTTAATCTAAAACTTCTCAGTGGGACTCTATAGATAATTATGTAGGAATAGATTTACAGATGAAGGTAGGTTTGGGTGGAAGAAATAACAGTTCTACTTTGGTAATTCTTTATAAGAAATGGAACTAATTGATCTAGTCAAGAGTCATAACTGTACATGGGTTAAGATTGGGGGTAAAAAAATGTTCACAAAAACAAAAAATCAGGAGGTGCCGTGACTAGTGTGGCTTGGTTGGGCACTGTCCAGCAAAGTGAAAGGTTGCTGGTTTGTTCCCAGTCAGTGTACATGCCTGGGTTGTAGGTTGGGTCCCATGTTCAGGCATGTGCAAGAGGCAACTGATCAATATTTCTCACACATCAATGTTTCTTTCCCTCTTTCTCCCTACCTTCCCCTCTCTCTAAAAGTAAATAAAAATTATTTTTAAAAATCAGGAGGTAATTTATATATTTTGGATACAAATATGTAGATTCTTGACACCATCTTTTACATATTTAACTGCTTATGCCATTCATTTATTTAACAAATATTTGTCATGTATGAGGAGGAATCCCCCAAGAAAACAAAATTATCTTTTGGAGGGCAAACCTCTTGTAGTATAAGCTTCCCCCACTAAGTGAGTATTCTAAGAACCCATCTGTATCAGTGTGCCAGCTGGCATTATTGTGAGAGGCTGCGTTCGGCTTCAGTGAATTTTTTGTTAAAGACTCTCAGTACATTTGCCCATTTCATGATTGGTAATTTACAAGTGCACCTGCCCACACTGCACTGAGTGTTTATCAGTTTTCAACCAAAGGCAGTATGCCCCCCATGCCCCACCCTCCCTATTCACCTGATCTTGCCCCAAGCAACTTTCTTTTTTTTCCCTGGATGAAAAAATTACACAAAGGGAAACATTTTGCTGTTGTGGAAGAGGTAAAATGAAAAAATGGGAGAAGCATTAGAAGGCATCAAAGTCAATGAGTTCAAAAATTATTTTCAAAAGTGGAAAAACATCTCAATAGATGTTTTGCGTTAAGTAAAGAGTACTTTGAAGATGGCTGATGTTCAAACATGTAAGAATAAATACATAATGTTTTATAAATAAATTCTGATTTTGGGGGGCTCCCCCTTGTATCTCCTAGTGGAAATACAACAATGTATACAATAAAGTTCCTGCCTTTGTGGAGCTTATATTCAGATGGGAAATACAGACACACTCAAGAAAATAACAAATATATACTTTAATATGAGATATTTATACATGCTTCCAAGAAATAAAGCAGAGTAACTGGATCTAAAGTGGCATATTGGATCAGGCGTGGTAGCTGTCTTTAGGTTGGTCCAGAAAAGCCTCTCTGAGGAGGAAGCTTTTAAATGATGAGACCTGAATGATGATATTACTTGGCATGACATTTCTCTATCTTGAAAGCTCTAAATTTTAGGATAAAATTTAGCTTTTAGGATAATATATGAACTTTTCCCGTTAATATTTAAAGCTCTTTAGAACACCATTTTTTTCTCTTTATTTTTTGTAATTTTATTTTATTCCATTACCATTTATCCCCTTTATGCCTTCCTCCCTGCCACCCAGCAGACACCACACTGTGGTCCATGTCCATGAATCCTTTTTCCTCCTTCTTGATCCTACCACCCTCTAACTACCCCCCATAGCTCTCATCCTGCTCTCCATCTATAGGTCTATAGGTTTTGCTTGTTAGTTCAGGTTGTTCATTAGATTCCACATATGAGCAATATCATGTGGTATTTGTCTTTCTCTGACTTGCGTATTTCAATTAGCATAATATTCTCTCTCTGGGTCCATCCATGCTGTTGTGAGGGGTAAATTTTTCTTCTTTTTTATGGCCAAGTAGTCCATTCTGTAAGTACCCCATAGTTGTTTCATCCACTCATCTGTTGGTGGACACTTTGGTAGCTGCCATGTTTTGGCAATTGCAAATGATGCCTCAGTGAACACAGAGGTGCTTATGTTCTTTGGAATGAGTGTTTTAGGTTCCTTTGGATGTATTCCCAGAAGTGGGATTGCTGGATGAAAAGGCACACCCATTTTTAATTTTCTGAGGTACCTCCATACTGTTTTCCATAGTGGCTGCACCAATCTTCATTCCCACCAACTGTGCAAAAGGGTTCCCCTTTCTCCACATCCTCACCAGCACTTGTTTGATGATTTATTGATGATTGCCATTCTGACTAGTATGAGGTGACATCTCATTGTGCTTTTAGTTTGCATTTCTCTGATGATTAGTGGTGTTGAGCATCTATTCATGTGCCTATTGGCCATCTGTATGTCCTCTTTGGAGCAGTGTCTATTCAAGTGCTCTGCCTATTTTTTAATTGGACTGTTTGTTTTTCTTGGTTATTTACAAATTTTGGATATTAACTCCCTATCAGATGTATCAGTGTACATGTTCTCTATTAAATGGGTTGTCTTTTTATGCTGTTTATGGTTTCCTCTGCTGTGCAATTTTTAGATTGATGTAGTCCAATTTGATTATTGTTTTCTTTTGTTTCCTTTGCCTGAGGAGATATATTAGATAAATATTGTTACCAGCAATATCTGAGATTTTACTGCCTAGTATTCTTATAGGATTTTTATGGTTTCGGATAACATGTAAGTCTTTAATCCATTTTGAATTTATTCTAGTGTGTGGCATAATCAGGTGACCTAGTTTCATTTTTCTCTGTGTATCTGTCCAATTTTCCTAGCATCATTTACTAAGTAAACTATCTTTAGCATTTTGTATGTGCTTGCTTTCTCTGTCAAATAGTAATCGACTATAAAGGTGTGGGTTTATTTCTGGGCTCTCTGTTCTATTCCACTGATCTGTGCGTCTGTTTTCATGCCAGTGCCAGGCTGCTTTGATCACTGCGGACTTGCAGTCAGTTTCATATTAGTAGCATGACTTCTCCAACTTTGAGCTTTCTTAGGATCACTGCTGCTATGCAGGGCCTTTTGAAGTTCCATATAAATTTTTATATTTACTCTATTTGTGTAAAATACATCATTGGTATCTTGATAGAAATCACAAATGAAATTAAATGAATTTAATCCATAGACTGCTTTGCATAGCATGGATACTTTAAAAAAGTTAATTCTTCCTGTCCATGAACACAGTATGTGCTTCCACTTATGTGCATTTTCTTTCATTTCTTTCTTCAGTGTCTTATAATTTTCTGAGTACAGGTCTTTTACAACCTTGGTTATGTTTATTCCTAGGTATCTTATTATTTTTGAAGCAATTGTGAATGGGATTGTTTTCTTAATTTCTCTTTCTGATAGTTTATTTTTGGCATATAAAAATGCACCTGACTTGACCTAATTAATGAATTCGTCAAAATGGTGGGATACAAAGTCAACATTCAGAAATCAAAGACATTTTTGTACACTAACAATGAAATATCAGAAACAGAAGTTAAGAAAAACATCCCATTTACTATAGCAACAAGAAAAATAAAATACTTAGGAATAAACTTAACCAAAGAGGCAAAAGATCTAAATTCAGAAAACTACAAAACACTGAAGAAAAAATTAAGGAAGACACAAATAAATGGAAGTATATACTGTGTTCATGGATTGGAATAATTAACATTAAAATGTTCATACTACCCAAAGAAATCTATAGATTCAACACAATCCCTCTCAAAATACCAATGATGTATTTCACAGAAATAAAACAAGTATTTCACAGATATAAAACAAATATTTCAAAAATTCATATGGATTCATAAATGACCCTGAATAGCCTCAGCAATTTTGAGAAAGAAGA
The DNA here is from genome assembly GCA_007922815.1 of Macrotus californicus. NCBI lineage: Eukaryota > Metazoa > Chordata > Mammalia > Chiroptera > Phyllostomidae > Macrotus > Macrotus californicus. Next base: position 8,650 of record VMDR010033480.1, read on the forward strand.
ACAAAGTAGGAGGGATCATCATACCTGACATCAAACTATATTACAAGGCCACCGTAATCAAAACAGCCTGGTACTGGCATAAGAACAGACACATAGACCAATGGAACAGAATAGAGAGCCCAGAACTAAACCCATGTCAACATGTCAAATAAACCTTGGTCAATTAGTATTTGACAAAGAGGGCAGAGGCATAAAATGGAGTTCAATAAATGGTATTGGGAGATCTGGACAAGTACGTGTAAAAAATGAAATTAGACCACCAAACTCAAGATGGATAAAAGACTTCAATATAAATCATGACACCAATATAAAAGTCCTAAAGGGGAACATAGGCAGGAAAATCTCAGATATCCCACACAGCAATATTTTCACCAGTACACCCCCTAGGGAAAGGGGTATAAAGGAAAGTATAAACAAATGGAACTACATCAAATTAAAAAGCTTCTGCACAGCTAAAGAAAACATCAACAAAATGAAAGGGAACCAACTGTGTGGCAAAACATAATTGCCAGTGATACGTTGGACAAGGATTTGATCTCCAAAATATATAAAGAATTCACATGACTCCACACCAGGAAGAAAAACAATCCAATTAAAAAATGGGCAAAGGACCTGAACAGACACTTCTCCAAGGATGACATACAGAAGGCCCATAGACATATGAAAAAATGCTCAGTAGCCATAAAGAGACACAAATTAAAACCACAATGAGATATCACTTCACACCAGTCAGAATGGCCATCATTGACAAATCAATAAACAACAAGTGCTGGTGAGGTTCCAGAGAAAAGGGAGCCCTAGTGCACTGTTGGAGGGAATGCAGACTGGTGCAGCCACTGTGGAAAACAGTATGGAAAAAACTAAAGATGGAACTGCCTTTTGAATCCAGTGATCCCAGTGCTGGGATTATACCCTAAGAATCCTGAATCACGAATTTAAAAGAACCTATGCACCCCAATGTTTGTAGCAGCATTATTTACATTAGCCAAGTCCTTGAAACAGCCTAAAAGCTCATCAGTAAATAAGTGGATCAAAAAACTGTGGTAAATTTACACAAAGGAATACTATGAAGCAGAAAGAAAGAAGAAACTCCTACCCTTCACAACAGCATGGATGGATCTGGAGAGCATTATGCTAAGTGAAATAAGAGCCGGTGAAAGACAAATAACATGTAATCTCGCCTATAAGTGGAACCCCATCAACAAAACAAACAAAGAAGCAAAACTGAACCACAGACATGGAAAAGAACAAACTGACAGTAACCAGAGGGGAGAGGGAAGTGGGATAATAGCGGACAGAAGGGGAAGGGGACAAGTCAATAAACATGAATAGCGGACTCATGGGCACGGACAATGGGGTGGGGGCTGACTGTGGGAGTGAGGGAAGGGGAGTGGGGGACTGAGCAGAGGAGAGCAATGGGGAAAAAGGTGGGACAACTGTAACTGAATGGAAAAACTTTAGCTTTATCTATAATGGGTTAATTTTTTCCCAAAAGGATAATGTGTTGATATATTGGTTACATAATTTAAAAAATTTAGATATACATATGAAATATAAGCTTATCCTTGATATGGATCTGAGTAAAAAATAAGTTGGAATTGGCAATAAAATACTGTTTCTCCTGAGTCAGGGCTAAATTTATATTGGCTAAAAATAAGTTGTATTTGTTGGCTTTCTGTAACTTCCCAGGAGGAGATGATGGCTTGGTTGCAACAAACATAATATCCATGAGAACACAGTGAATAAAGTCTCACAAAGGTGTGAGCTAAATTTTAAAAGGTGGTAAGAGTTTACCAGAAAAAACAGTCATTGAAGAACATTGCAGACAAGGAGTTCAGTATTTAGAAAGTCCCAATATAGCATGTTTCAGAAATCCCACTAGTGTGATTGGATCACAGGTTAGATGCAAGTACATGATGGGAGATAAAAGAGAGACCCATGTAGAAGCCAGATCTTGATAGTACACTTTAGTTTTATTCAGTTGAACACAACGATAACCTCCATTGAGGTAGCTACAGGTCCAGGAACAGATAGATGGAAAAAAGCCCTTGAGAAGCTCAGTGTCTAGTAAGATATCCAGATGCATAAACAGGTCATTTGTACATCTTGTAGAAAGTACAATGACAGGTGTGTGTCTAGCTCAATCTGGAGCACTAACAAGTCATAATAAAGGGTTTTGGTTTTATTCTCACAGGGTGTTGAGACAGGGTTGGAATAGAATTTTAAGCGAAAGAGAGAGGTGCTCCTGGACTAGTTCTCCTTAATTACTGCCACCTTGTCCCTGCTCTGATAATGACTAAGTTCCTCTGATCCTTTACCTTTCATCAAATAACTGGGAAACAAAATGTGGGGACAATGTCTCATTACCCTGGCTAGTGGTTTTTGCATTGTTAATTTTTGTTTTTGTAAATGAGGTAAAACTGACTTAAAAAGCATTCAGGTAGACTTATAAAACCAGAGGTAGTTTTCTAATTTAATTCTTGAATAATATGTGCTCCTATATTTAGTAAAAATAAAGTTTCCTTTACTCAACCATGAGTGTCACCTGTGACCAATTTTATTTTTATTTATTGACTCTTTTATAAGAGAAAGTTCATTTAGAATGTTAGAGAGAAGTGTGCTGTAGAAGAAATGGGATCAGGAAATGAGTTACAGAAGTAAAATAAGGACCCCTGGAACTGTGAAAATTTAAAACGAAGATA
>VMDR010033481.1:0-11043 GCA_007922815.1 Macrotus californicus
TTTTTTAATTGGGTTTTTGGTCTTCCTGGAGTGGAGTCGTGTGAGTTCTTTATATATTTTGGAGATCAAACCCTTGTCTGAGTCTTCATTGGCAAATATGTTTTCCCATATAGTTGGTTCTCTTTTCATTTTAATGCTGTTTTCTTTTGCCATGCAGAAGCTTTTTAATTTGATGAGGTCCCATTTGTTTATTCTTTCTGTTATGACCCTTGCTTTAGGGGACACATCATTAAAGATGTTGCTGCGTGTGGTTGCCTCTTGAGCGTCCCCTATTGGGGACCTGGCCCTGCAACCCTGGCATGTGCCCTGACTGGGAAACGAAGCAAGGACCCTCTGGTTTGCAGTACGGTGCTCAATCCACTGAGCCACACCAGCCAGGGCTAATTTATATGTACTTTCAATATGAAGACTCATCCATATCTGCATTCAATTCTGGGAGAGTTTCTGGCATTATCTCTTCAAATACTGTTTTTCTGCTATTCCCTCCATTTCTTGCTTCACAAGTGGGAGGCTTTCAATCTTTCCTCCGCGTCTCTTAATTCACTCACTTTTCATTCTTTGAATCTCTTCATCTCTGTGTTACATCCTACATGGGATTCATTAGTGCTATCTTTCAACTCATTCCCTCTTTAACTGCGTCCACTCTAGGGTTTATCCCATACTTTCTTTAAACTTTAATAACTGCATTTTATATTTCCAGTCTTTTAACTGGCTCTTTTCTAAATCCACCTCTTGATTCTCATCTGCTCATTTGTTTCATAATTTCCTAAAAGTCCACCATGGATGGTATTCCTTCATCTCTTTAATAATTTTAAACACACTTATTTGAAATTAGTTTTCAGACCACCTTCTTACATTTTGTTGGGAGTGAATTCTTGATTACTGTCTTCCTGTCTTAGTACTAGTTAATACTCGTTTGCTTTGGAATTTAAATTGCTAGGTCATTTTGAATAAAAACACTTTATCTCTTTCTCTCCCTCCCCCACCTTCCTCTCTCCCCATTCCCCGTCTAATGCTTTTAAAGACACTGCCACCTGCTTCCATCCCTGTCGGAGTGGAGGCCTCTAGTCTACAGCCAGGTCCTATTCTGGCTGTGCAGGTTCCTATGCTTTGGTAACACTAGGGCTGCCACAAACTCAGTCACTTCATGGCTACCTCTATGCCCCTGCCAGAGACACAACTTTAAATACTTCACGGACCAAGTTGGCTGTGTTGTTTCTTTTCACAGGTAGGAATATTCTACCCTAGCTCCTAGTTTCCAGCAGTGAGACTTCCTCTGATCCCCATCCAGGTGTGAGGTTCCTTTGGTCCACATTTTCACACCTTTTGTGCTTTCAACATCATACTTAGAAAATAACAGTACATGTACGGCACACAGGTAGATAGATGAGACTGTTCCCTACCCAGAAATGATGGCCGAGGTCTCTGACCACCTCAGGCCCTGCTGAGCCGCCCTGAAGCCTGAGAAAAATCTGTTTTTCACATACTGGTAAAACTCACAGCATGTTCATAGTAACACCCTAAAAGAACCTACTCCCAGCACACTCTGCCTACTTCTGTACTTGGTTCTGTTTCTAGCCCACCAGGATGTTTATCTTGTTATTAAGCACAACTATGTCAAGAACATATTTTATTTATCATCTCTATGTATTTGGAGCAGAATATAGAATTTAAAGCATGAATTTGAAGGTCCATCATAAACAGAAGTGATATTTTCCCTCTGTTTAGAAAACCCTCTCAACCTCCCTGCATCACATTAAAAACATATACATATTTTATTTATTTTTAGAAAGAGGGGAAGGGAGGGAGAAAGGGAGAGAAACATCGGTGTGTGAGAGAAACATCTATTGGCTGCCTCTTGCACACCCCCAACTGGGAACCTGGCACACAACCCAAATGTGTGCCCTGACCAGGAATCGAACCAGTGATCTTCGGTTTGTGGGATGATGCCCAACTCACTGAGCCACACCAGTCAGAGCTGCATCACATTTTCTTACTCGTCATTGATGTTTCCATTTAGACGTCACCTAAGACTGCTTTTTATGACTCCACTCTCACCACCAAATATGGGGCCAAATCTTCTCAGAGAACCTGATATTACTTGCTAATGGATTGGATTGTACAGTATTATTATTGCCTATTTACCTTAGACAATAAGCTCCTCGATGGCCTGAACTGCCTTTTTCACGTCTGTATTTGCAGATTTAGCACAGTGCCTGCAGCAAGCATGGATTTAAAAACTATTTTTATGTCACCTGTAGTAGAGAGTATAATGCAAATAGTGAAGAGCTAGGCCTGGAGAGTCAGAGGTTCCTGGGTTTAAATACCAGTCCTGGCATTTAGTGTGTGACTTAGGAAAGTTCCTTAGCCTCTCCAAGCTTTAGTTTCCTCATCTGTAAATGTGTGTCCCAGTGCACTCCTGTCCCTGCTCCTAGCTGTGTGACCCTGGGTAAGTTCCTTTGCCTCTTTTAGCTTCCGTTCTGCACTAAGCAATGTTTTAAGGATTCACTCGGACAACATATATGAAGTCGCTAGCACCGTGACCCCCTTTCCTGTCTGCCTGTTTCCACTTCATGCTGAAAAGGGATGACCGTAGCTCAGCCTTGAGCAGAGCTGCTGCTGACCCTTTTCTGAGCGTAGGTGGTAGCATGGTTAAAAAGGCTTTCAATTGCCACGGGAGCAATAAAGATTATCTTTATATACACACTGTATTCAGGCGAAGTAAAGGGCAATGTCAATAAGAACCTGAGAGAGTCACTTTAAGTGCAAATATAACGTATCTAAAAGAAAACCTAACACCTGACGGTGGACCACACCATTCTAATCCTGCAAGCGTGAGAGGAGAAAGTCTGCATGGGAAAGCGTTTCCGAAATGAAGGCGTCCACGCATTTTGCTGATCCCCAAACACTATGGCTGGGAGGAACACCTGAAACTGGAGGAGGATGCCCGTCAGACATGAAATTTAAGTAGGGAGAACCAACGCAGCAAAGCTCTTTCAAGTTCAAGTTGTGATGCACAAGCACAGAGACTCTGCTCTCAAGCACTACACTTTTAAAATAGTTGTTTAATGAGGAATAGAGCCTAGTGATTGAGAGACTGACTGGCAACAAAGAAAACTAATTCAGACCAAAGGAAATAATGCAAAATCCTTGGCATCGAACAGACCAGGAATCAAATCCTGACTCTGCCATCTCCCCCTGGTGCAACTGCAGCAAGTAACAATTCTATGCAGAATGAGGATCATAAAGCTCACCTCATAGGGAGCTGGGAGAATTCAACGAGAAATCAGGTACAAAATGCCCAGCATGGTGCCCCACTCATGGTAGGTACTCAATAAACATTAGTTCCCTCCCACTAACTCCCAGGCCACTTTTATCAGCAAGCCTCCTGAAAGGTTTTAGCAACTGCTAAAATGCATTTCCTCATGTCTGGATTCACAAACTAATCAGTTTATTTCCAAGCAGATTCTCTGAGATAAGCCTGAGATACCCAGGCCCAAGATCTGGTGAGCAACCTGACCTGGATTAGCGTGGCTGTTTGGTTCTCAGGCCAATGCCTAGAAAGACTGCCTGGGCCCAGAATGCAGCATGGTGGCCAGTAGACAGCCAGAAACTAGAGCAGCCAGAAAGAGGAAGGATTACTTGAGCTTCGGCTCCCGTCCTTCGCTTGTGTACTGCCAACAGATGAGCCCGATCAGGTCCTGCACCCTGGCACTGGCCATTGTCACCACAGTCATTGGCAGCAGTCTGTCCTGGCTCGAGTGTAGGGGGAGGTAGACATCAATCTTCTTGGTGGCTGTTGTGCCTACATGACCCTGTGGACAGAACACATGCATGAGGGTAAATAAAGCTCACAGTCATGGTCGTGCAGACCCTACTGGGCCAAAATGACTGCTCTCCAGGGCCCGTATGCAGCACAGCCATTTCTCATCCATTCTGCACAAACCTGCTTATGAGCCTGGAAAGGTCCCAAAGGGAAAACAGACATAGTTTTAAGGGTTTTTTTTCCCTTTAATTTTCATTTTCTAATGGTCTGATGGATCCAGCTCTCTCAGCAGTAAGGTAAATGAGCACCACAATGAAAACAAACAAATGAGAGTGGTAAGCAAACCTGATGTTTCGTGGCAGGAGATTTGCTTTGCTACATATTCAGTGTGACCTTGGAAAAGTCACCATTAGACCTCGGCATCAGCCACTCTCCCTGAAAATCGCCATCTCACTTCTTGAGACCCTGGAAAAGCTGCAGGGGAGGCTCCACGCTCTCTGAAGAAGCATTTAGGCCTGCAGCACTGGAACAAAGGGCCCGCCTTCTCAGAGCCTATGAGGGGCTGACCCGATTACACAGTGCATCTGCTCACCTCTGTCATCTGCATCTCACCTGGCCTTGCACTGCTGTCCTACCCATCGTACCACACTGACAACCCGTCCCCACACCTACCACTTTTCCCTCCCGAACCTTCCACTCCCCTCTGGAACTCCAGCACTAATCAGCAAGCTTCCATAAATCATCACTTCTTTTTAAAAAACATTCTCTCCACCTCTGCCTTAGTTGAAACCTGCTGGTCATTAAGGATTTGCTGCTTCTGCTGACTGGAATACTATTTTGCTTTTTTCTTTCTCACTCTAAATCCTCCAGGCCAGGAGGTGGAGTAGGTAGGTGTTCTTGTCCCCATGACTTCCAAACTGTTACATCTCCTTTCTTGAGAAAACCCCTGTTCCTTTGAGACCCAAGCCATCCAACTGCACCGCCCTCTCCCTTCCTCACTTGTTGCTGTTGTCCATCAACCTTCTAGTCATGCTCCTCACTCACTCAAGGCCTGACTGAGTTCTTGCCTCACGGTCTCCTTTTCCACCTTCCACCTTCATCATCTGTCATCAGTTTTGACAATTTCATCTAACAGAATAATCTGTCCAACACCCAAGTGTCTCCATTCCTACACCACGTCATCCCCACTACCTTCCCATCCACTCCACCTCAGTCACAGTGGGTGTACCAGAGACCTGCACCGACTCTAAATTCATCTCAGAATATCCATCCACTGAATATACTTTAATATGCTTTAACCTTGTTTGTTCAGGTAGTTCCTCAAATTCTTCAACTTACGATCTACTGACCCACCACCTTTTAACTATCTGTCAGTCCCCCTATTTCCCAACACCACCCTCCAGGTTACACGACCCATTAGTATAATCAGTCCTTTGCAAATACAGCTTTAACACTCTCTCCCTCCACTGGACTCAACTGGCACAACAGCAATCTTGGATGAACCCCACCCTCTGCATTGCCAACTGAACATCACTGGAGAAAAGTCATGTAACTATACAGGTTGATTTTACTCTACATTTATGATGATAAACCTCAAACAGACACTCGACATTGTATAGCAAGCCTATTACATTTCCTGATAGAACCTGCATCCTACCCAAGACCCCTACTGCACACTTTGGCTTCTCTCTTAAGCTTCCCACGATACCCCTCGACCTTCAGTTTCTGTCCTTCACTCATGTAACTGCCAACAGGTGAGAAATATTATTTTTCATTAAGAAAATAAGAACTTTCCTACAGGAACTCTGCTACCCTCCCATTATTAAATTTATAAACTTACCTAGATTGAACCACCCCTTCACCCCTGGCCTTACTACACTGGGGTGTCACTCATCTTGTTGAAGGTCAATCTCTCCACTGGGATCTGACTGCTGCCTACCTCTCCAACATCACCTACTACCACCGCACCACCTGCTCATCAGGCTTTAGCTACATTGTCCTTCTAGAAGTACCATGAATATGTGTGTATGTAGCTTGCCTGCTTCTTCCACTTTCAAGACCATAGCAGGTGCTATTCACTATGTCTAGAAGGTTCTTTCTCATGATTTTTGCATCTTCTAATGTGTGGTCTTGGGCAGGTTACTTAATGTCTCTGTGCTTCCATTTCTTCATATGTAAAATGATGATAATGATAGAAACTATCTATAAGAGGACTTTTTTTTTAAGATTTTATTTATTTATTTTTATACAGAGGGGAAGGGAGAGAAACATCAATGTGTGGTTGACTCTCACCTAGCCCCTAACTGGGCACCTGGCCTGCAACCCAGGAATGTGCCCTGACTGGGAATTGAACCAGTGACCCTTTGGTTCACAGCCCGCGCTCAATCCACTGAGCTACACCACCCAGGGCTTCTATAAGATGACTCTTATGAGGGTTATTATTGTTATTATTATTCAAAGCTCAGATGAACCTTCACAGAAGGCTCACAGAGACCTTCACTGATAATCCTATGAAAAGAATCCCTGTCTACAATTATTCTCACATATATTCTGTTTATTTTCTTCATTGTATTTAATAATTTCCATATTATGTATTTATTTATAGACATCTTTAATGAATGTCTTCCCCACTAGCCTCTGAGCTCCATGAGGGTGTTAGCGTAGGTAGTTAGCTAGTTATTAATAAAGGAAGGAAGAAAAGAGAATCAGACACTATTAAACATGATAAATTAGGAACATAAGCCTACTTGCTTCCCTAGGAAGTTTCAGATCGCTGGGAGACAGGATAGAACAATAAAAAGGGGGAGGTAAGCACATATGCAATAGGAGCCAAGACGGTGACCATAGAGGCCTATTAGTCTAGCCTGGGAAAGAAGGGTTTGGTTAAAAGGCCAGACCCAGTGCAAGCCTGTGAAAGCTTAGGAAGTTGATTTGTTATTTTGGAAAAGCACCTGGTCCTTCCCAAGCCATGCAGACTCCAAATGCAGGCTCCAAGCAGGAGCGTGGGTACAGCAACACAGCATTGGATTGCAGCCGGGAACCTGGACTGGGACTGATATTGCTGATGCCAGAACAATGGCACAGAATCTTTGGACACTGGCCTTTGTTTTGACCTTGACGTAGACAAGTCCGGACTTTTTCCATGGACGGACATGAGACATTAGAAGCCAGGGGGCAGAATAAATCGTACCACACCACAACCTCCCACATGTGTAGGTCCCTGGAGTGCCTTCCTTGAGATCCAGTGAAAGAGCATGATTTCCACTAGCAGCTATACACAATGGCCAGCACTGTGCCTGGTGCATAGAAGACTCTCCAAAAAAAAATCTGTTGAACTACAAAACGAATGCATAAACAACTTAAATGACTACCAGGATACAAGATAGGGACTCAATAAATGTTAGTTTCCTCTATTCATCCCTCTTGCCCTTCCTCTATGGGTCCGTTCCCTAGTGGTGGATGGAAATGGAGGGACTTGAGCAATCAAGTGGTTCCATCTTTAACACTATAATTTTATCATTCTAGGGCAAAAAACAAACAAACAAACCAGAACTAAGGTAAGGAAATACATAAAATCAGTTTAACATCATTTTAAGAGAAATTCCACATCTCTTATAACCCAGCATGTAATATTAGATTCATTAATTTTTTTTTACTGAGTCCTGTCTCTATGTTATAAAGCAAATAATAAAAAATTCTCCTACATAATGCTCTCGCTCCATCTCTCTCTTCTATGTGCATACACATGCACACACTCATACCCATGCATGTTTTTTGGCTTGGATATAATAATTCCAATGACTAGCAAAGACATCTCTAAATAGCAAGTGTTTGACCTTGCCAGGCAGTTAAAGGGTTAAAATGGAAACAAGGGCACGCTTTCTGGAGGGTTTTATGGCCCTTTTATCATTCTCCTCGACCTTCTTTTCAGACCCAGCCCAGTTAATTAACATTGCTCTTCCTTCTTATTTCTGCTTATTCCGGCTCCTCCTCCTCAAGAACCAGTGCTGAGGGACTATAGGAATCACAGTATCTTAAAACAGGAACATTCAATGAGATGACAAATGTGACTGTGCTTCACAAGCTGTAAAGTGCGTTAGAAATGCAGAGCAGTATGCTAGAAAGGGCCTAAGCTGTAAAATCAGACCCATTTCTACGGCTCACACCTATCACATGGTCACATGAGACCAAAGATGGATGCTATGGGAGCTCTAATAATAACAGTTATTATTATAACAAGAATAACAAGAACTGGAATTTACAGCTACTGCTGAATAAATTCTGCTAAATGTTTGCCTAACATCTCATTTAATTCCCACAATCACTATACGAGGTAGGGTTCTATCACTACCCTCCCATTGCAGATAAGAAAACTAAGGCTTGTAAGGCCACACCATCTGCCCATAACCAAGGCGGAAGAGGTAGAATTCAAACCCATGTGTGTTTGACTCCACAGCCCCTGCTTTTCCACACCAATGCCTTCTTTCCCTAAAGTTATTCTAAATGAAATCAATCCCCACTTTCAAGAGCCTGGAAATCACCTCCTCCCTCCTCTCACAACAAACCAAAAGCGTGGCCTGAAGCAGCCTCCTCCAGAAGGAGCCAGCTCTGAGCAGCCGGCCAAGAAGAACTGTTAGGAGACTGGGATGACAGAGAACTTTGCTATTTTAAGTTGACTAAGGGCACCATTGTTAAGAAATGACACTCCTACGAATCCCTTTATCCTCTTTATTTCATAGTGAAATAGCAAGTGTGGGGAAAACTATGAGAATAAATATGGTAGATACTTATTAAATGAATAAAGCACTGTATCTTTTTAGACTTCCAATTCCATCTTGAGGCACTGATGACAGGAACAAGTGCTTTGCACAAACACTGAAATTATATATTTTTTAATAAGGAGCCTCTTTGGAAAAGCACAAGGTGGTGGCAGTTTGCTCTATCTAATAGTCCCTGTGTTGCAATATTTAGCGATTCATCTAAAACATAAAACAATCCATCAACATAATAGAAAGTAATTAACTTATTAAAAAATAAGGTGACCAAAGGATTAAAAGTATTCATCACACATCAAGACAAGCAGTATTCCAAAGACCCAACATCTAACTATCAGAAGGCGACTAGCAATAAATAAAGATGACATCATACTGTTTCACTGCATGGCAATTTATGTTTCTGCAAGATGGGATTAGGGAGACAGAGGCGTAGTTCGAGCACAAGAGGTCAACGTGGAGTTAGGGAAAAGTGGTTTAGCACTGGCTCTCTCAGTCACTCATGCATTCGACCAACAGGCTCTGGAGCCAAAGTCAAGTGACACACAAAACAGACCCCCACCAAATCCGCCAGATGCTGAAGGCCTGTATCATATAATGTAATAAAGAACTTCAAGAGGGGAAGGCTGCGGTGTGAGCTCAGAAGCTCACACAGACTAAAGGGGGTTGGCAAAGGACTCCCTCCTACATAAAAAAACCCCCAAAAACTGCCCTTCCATCCAACTGACCCATTAACCCAAGGAAAGATGCTTACTGTACTTAAATACCTACTATCCCAATATACAAGAAGTGAATAGTTCTTCTGAGACATGGAATTGAGAGATTTTAATTTTCTACTTTATATTTTTCTGCATTGTCTATAATGAGAATGTATTATTTTTATACTTAGAAACAAAGTAGTAAATATTATAAATATGAACAAAAAAGAAGGTTAAAAACACTACCAGAGGGCTTAAGAGTATTAGGCAAGAGAAAGGGAAGATCAGTTCTGAAAATGTGGTCTGTGTCGAGGCGTCCAGTGAGAGTTATTAGGAACAAGCTATGTGCCAGGTGCTGTGACAGGCTCTTGAAAAAAATAGGTTAAAAATGTAACCCAGCCACGTTCCTATAGCAGGTTAAGAAGTTTTTATCAAACACAATAAAAAGTAATAAACCCACAAAGAGCTGACAAATTTGGCTCTGAACAACACTCTCCAGGAATAGCCTTCAATCAGGGAACGCCCCAAATTCAGGTTCTAGAGGAAAAACTATCCCTCAACACAAATGAAATACCTGGAGACCAGCCAGACTCCAGAGTTCATGTCACATGGCCTCTCCATGACTCGATGGCCCTGCGAATGCAGCCAAATCTCCGAGTCAACATGTCCAAGGCCGGGTTTCCTCTTCAGCTTGGCCCTCATTCAGAGTTCCAACTCAGTGAAGGCTTTCCCCACCTACTCTAGCACTCAGTCTAGGAAACTTAACTCCTCTTTTTGTCTCATCTACATCCAAAGGCCTCTAAAATGTCCCTCAGATCTTTCTCCTGAATGCCACTGCCCCAGTCCCCGCTTCGTCCCCTCTGAGACCACTGCAGCGGTCTCCCTACTACCTCTGTGTTTCTAAAATCTCTTCTCTGTTGAAACGCCTTAGCGCTATCAATATGATTTTTCTCAAATTACTGACCATACCAGTCACCAGCTCTCAGAAGTATATGATGGCTTCCCCCAGAGTTACCATTCCAATTCCTTAGCATGGCAATTAATACCCTTCACAATCTGCCCTGGCTGAAGTGCCCTTTGGTTTGCAGGCTCAATGGATTGAGTGCTGGCCTGCGAACCAAAGGGTTGCCAGGTCGATTCCCAGTCAGGGCACAGGCCTGGGTTGCTGGCCAGGTCCCCAGTATGGGGCGCGCGAGAGGTAACCACACACTGATGTTCCTCTCCCTTTCTTTCTCCCTCCCTTACCCTGTCTAAAAATAAATAAATAAAATCTTTTAAAAAAATACCCTTCACAATCTGGCCCCAAAATGTCATTGCTAAAGTATATCAAGCAATAGTTAAGAGCACAGATTTGGGGTTAGCCAGATTCAGGTTTGAATCCAGGCTCTGCCACTTCTTTAGCTGCCACACCTTAGATGCTGGGCACCGAACTATACCTCTCAGCACCTCCATTTCCTTGCTGGGAAAAGCAATTAAAATGTATATAAAATGCCTGACACACAGTCACTGATTAAAAAAATGTACATATGAATAGAATGAATATTCTTTTAAACATGATTTTAAACACCTGCATTATATTATAGCATGTAGTGATACTGATACTATCAACCTGTTTCCCAGTTGTTACATATGTACAGTTTCTAGTATTTCACTGTTATGAATAATATTCTCATAAACATCCTTATATAATGTTTGTGCACACTTCCCTAAGAGTAGATTATGGAGTCAAAGAGTACGAATGCTTTGAGGCTTGTGATACATACTGCAAAAGTTTCCTCTTTTGAAAACTGTCTTTACATCAATCATG
>VMDR010033482.1:0-11352 GCA_007922815.1 Macrotus californicus
GAAAATCATCTGCAATTCTGCTTTGCAGATATAATCACAATCTTGGAGTTTTTTTTCTAACTATATTTTATATGTATAATTTTTCACAGTTTTGATAACATACATATTTTCAGTTTTGGTATCTACTTTTTCACTTAATATTGTCTTGAGTAATTTTCATGTTATTAAAAAGTTTTCATATTAATAACTTTCATCTCCTTTCTGACATTCATATTATTTCCAGTGTTTCAATGTTATAAATTATGCTTTAATATTTTTACATAAATATTTTCCCATTTCTGATTTTTTTAGAATAGAGTTCTAAAAGTGGAACTAATGAATCAAGATATATAAATATTTTGTGGCAATGATACGTAATGCCAAATTTTAATTTCCAGTAAGCTTGTACTAATTAATGCTTCTTCCCAGCAAGCAATAGGAGTGTCTGCTGTCACACTCACCATCATTAAGATGGCTAATTTAAAAACAATCTTTACTAATTTGACCGATAAAACATTCTTGTTAAAAATAAGTTATGCATATTGAGTAAAAGTAGCCAGACCCCTCCCCCACAAACGGTATCCTGCATGCTTACATTCATATAAAACTCTAGAAAATGAAAACTCTAAGTCACAGAAAGCTCAGTGGTTGCTTGGGGACCAGGGATGGGGGAATGGGAGGAAGGGATAAGAAAGGGGCAAACTTTTGGGGGGGGGTGGGTGATGGGTATGTTCACTATTTTGATTGTGGTGATGTTTTTATGGTTGTGTGCAAAAGTCTAACTTACCAAATTGTACACTTGGAAAATGTGCAGTTTATTGTATATCAAGTATACCTTAATAAAGCTGTTTAAAAATTATTTTAGTCCTGGCTGGTGTGGCTCAGTGGATTGAGCAGTGGCCTGAGAATGGAAGAGCCACCATCACCAGTTCAATTCCTGGCAGGGGCACATACCCTAGTTGTGGGCCACGTCCCCAGTTGGGGGCATGTGAGATGCAATCGATCGATCATGTATCTCTCAGACATACATGTTTCTTTCTCTTTTTCTCCCTCCCTTCCCTTCTCTCTAAAAATAAATAAAATCTTTTAAAAATTGTTTTAAAAAAGAGAGAAAAAGAGGAAAAAAAGAAAAGAGCATTGTTTTAATCTGATTCCTGAAGTTACTAATGAGTGAATATTTTTCACATGCTTTAGTTATCAGTATACACTTTTGTTATTTTTTTCCATGTTCTTTACTAATTTTTCTACCTGTGCCTTAATTTCCTCCAGGATTTGTGAACTCTTTACCTATCAGGAAAATTCACCCTTAAAGTATTCCATATTTCTTTTCTTTGTAATTTTTCTGTTACAGCATGCTTTCGAGAACTCATGTATTTGTGCAAGCCAATTTTAACCAAGAGTATGTACTATAACACTACAAATCTTTAAACTGCAGTAAGTTGTTAATCATCACTTTGCAAAACAAACAAAAATCCTTTAAAAGAAATTCAAATTAGTAAGTGAAGAACTACTACAACCAATGCCTTCAGAACTGGCATCTAAAATACGTCGCGTGCCTGCTTTGATGTTTTGGAGCTATCTTCATAAATTGCTATGATAGAGTAAACAGAGATGAAAGATATTTTTTAAAATTTTTTTAAACATTTATTTATTAGAGAGAAAGAGAGGGAGGAAGAGAGAAGCATCAATTTATTTGTTGTTCCACTTATTGATGCATTCATTGGTTGATATCACATGTGCCCGGACCGAGGTCAGAACCCGCAACCCTGGCACATGGAAACGTGCTCTAACCAACTGAATCGCCACCCAGGGCGATGAAGGAGTGTTATAAAGAAAAAGTATAAGAAACTACTCTGGGAGTTTGGCTAGGAATCACTTTGCTTAAAACAACGCACGCAGTAATTACCTTCTCTGACTTTCTGGGCTCCTCCTTTGGCCGCTTACTGATGAAACCAAAGGTGGGTGGATAATGCCACGAATGATCTCACGCTGGCATGACGTCAAGAAAACTTGACGTCAGACGTCAGAAGGTGGTTGCCACGGGGACCATTCTCCACTGACGGCAGAGTCGTGAAATCCCATCACTATCACTGCACTCCGTCTGCTTTTGGCCTATGCCAGGTCTAAGCTGCTAAAGACGCTTTAACCTTAAGGGGGCCTCAGGGAGAGAGTAGAGTCGCTGCCGCCGAGAGCCCCACCCCCGCGGCACACGGTCCCGAGCCCCGGCCAGTGGCGGCGAGCGGCGGCCGCAGGAAGCGGGCGGTGGCGGCGGCGGGCGACCTACCCGGGTCTCCCTTGCTCCATGCAGGGCTGGGAGAAGGGATCCGCCATATTGGGGCCGCAGCTGAAGGTGCCTCGCAGCCGCGGCACGAGCCGTGTGGAGGTGGCGGCCCCGGCGAGGATCTGGGAGGAGTCGGCTGCTCCGGGGCCCGCGAGGCTGGGGCGTGAATGAGCCGCTCACGCTAGTCTCCTCCCTGCCCACTCCCTCCACTTTCCGCCGCCGGACCGGGCCGGGAGGGGGCTGGAGACGGCCGTGACGGCTGCAGCGGCAGGATGTTCTCCAAGAAGCCGCACGGGGACGTGAAGAAATCTACCCAGAAGGTGCTGGACACCAAGAAGGACGCGCTGACCCGCCTCAAGCACCTGCGCATCGTCATCGGTGAGGAGCGAGGGGTGGCGGCGCCCAGAGGCCTGAGCTGCCGGCTCTCCGCTCCGCCGGGGTCCCAGAGGGACTCTCCCCGCGGTCCCGGCGCGGTGCGGTGCGGAGGGAGAGGGGGAGGCGGCGCCTCTGCAGGGACGCGGGAGGGCGGTTGATTTGGGGAAGAGAAAAACTTGGCAGCACTAACACCGGGTTACCTAATTTTGAGGTAGTCGTCCGAAGTCATTTCTCTAAAACTAGTGTTACTCTGAAAACAGATGTTTCAGACTTTCAGGAGACGCGGTGCCTGTGGATAATGGAGTTTATAGGATACGTGTGTCCGATAGATGACTACCGTCGTCCCCACCCAAGTGAAAAGGGAAAAAACCCTTTCTCAAACAATATAGACCTTAATCTTTCAAGTTTCTTGGCCAATAAGTGCTAGGAGGAAGCAGTTACACCTCTTTGGGAAGTGGGTGGTTCCCAAAAACTTGTGGGAAAGGGCCCCGCCCTTTGTTAATGCACCTTGTTCGTCCCTACTGTCATTTAGAGAGAACTATTATTAATTATAGCAATCAAGGAGTTTACAGCTCCCTTGGCTGCTAGAGGATTGAATCGAATTCTACTTCTATTTAATTAAAAACTTTCTTACCGTCTTGTTTCCCTATGCTTCTGTTTTGCTAGCAAACCAAAGAGCACTCTGAGTTTTGGATATGGAGTTAGAATCTTTTGGATGCTGGCTCATTTCGCAGGCTGGCAAAGGCCGTAAACATACTTACGGGGTATCTGGTCCAGTACGTGGATCTTTTTAGGTGAAAAGGAAAGTTAGTTCGGTTTTGTTAATGCAGAGTTAGTGGCAGAACGGAGTTTTGAACCTAACTGTCAATCCTAGTTCAGAGTTTATCTCAAGCTCTCTTTCTAATCAATCGTTTTGAAAATTGTTTATTCGCTGATACAATTCCCTTGCCTGAGTGCCTGTTTCTCCGCTGTATTGTTTACTCACACCACCAGGATATCACCAGTAACACCTGACATTTGTATGGTGCTTTACAAAATGGTTTCATGTAAATTGCCATTAACGATCACAGTAACCCTACAGGTAGATGCTATCCTTCATTATTTACTAATGAGAAAGCTGAAGTCTGGGAATGTCATCCAGGTGCCAGGAGGCAGAGCCAGAACGGGAGCCCAGATTTCATATCTCCAGTTTGTTTTTTACTCTTCCTACGTTTATGACAGGAAATTGTCATCACAAGTATGTTGCGTTTATTCCTGTGGAATAGTAAGAAAGCAATTAAATCCAGTTTAGTGGTATGAAAAGAAGCCCAGTTTTCAAGAAAATGTGAATCTCCTAAATACAGTTGAGATTGTGAGCTTTTTGTTTCTGCTCTTCACTCTACTTGAGAGAGCTCATTGAAGGGGGAAGATCTGGCTGAGAGTGAGACAGAGAAGGAATGTGTGAATGTAGGAGATGTATCACAGATAATGGAAGTTTGACATTGAAGACTTAATGGAATTGGACACCTGCTTGGGATAAACTGTAGGTTGGGTACTGGCAGAGCTAGACAGTTGGGTTCCAGGGGATGTGGACATTTCCTAAATTAAGCCACAGCTCTTTAATTATAGAGTGGGGGAGTGGTTCATGTATATTTTTTGGCAGAGAAGTTTCTTCCATATGGAAGGCATGGTCTAAATGAAGAGGTCACACATGCCGCATATTTTGTGTGGCCTAGTTTCCTTGGTTTGAAAACAAAACAATAATTAGAAAGAAGACAGCCCTGGCTGGTGCGGCTCAGTGGATTGAGCCCCGGCCTGCAAACCAAAGGGTCACTGGTTCGGTTCCCCATCAGGGCACATGCCTGGGTTGCGGGCCAGGTTCCCTGGTGCGGAGCGTGAAGAGGCATTGATGTTTCTCTCCCTTTCTTTCTCCTTCTCTTCCCCCTGTCTAAAAATAAATAAATAGAATCTTTAAAAAAAATAAATAAATAAACTTTTGCTTTTCAGTAATGTATGTGCTTTTAAAAAATAGCATATACTATATATAAGCATTTAAAATATCCTTAAGAATCTTCAAATAGAGAACATTGTACAACTGTACTTGAACAACAATAAAAAAAGTTTAAAAAACATTGTGCTTTCAGATTCTCTACCCTGTGCATGGAGGAATTTCATACTGAGAGGTTACTTCAGTTAAATAGTTTTAGAATAACAGTTCTCATCCAGGGACAATTTTGTTTATAAAGATCCTTTATCGCCCTGGTGGGGTTAGCTCAGTTGGTTAGGGTGTCATTTCCATACAGCAGAGTTGTCTGTCTCTCTGCCTCTGTCCCTCTCTCTCTCACTCTTAACAATAAAAAAAAAAAAAGGCCCTGGCTGGTGTGGCTCAGTGGTTTGAGTGCCAGTCTATGAACCCTGGTTTGATACCCAGGCAGGGCACATACCCTAGGTTACAGGTTCAATCCCTGGTCAGGGTGAGTGTGGGAAGCAACTGACTGAGGTTTCTCTCCCCATCCAACCCCCCCACCCTGACTCCCTTTTCTCTCTCTCTCTCTTCAATAAACATCTCCTAGGGTGAGGATCAGAAAAAAATTTTAAAGCACTGTTTAGTTCCTAAGTTTTGTGTTTTCCTCTTCCTACCCCACCCCTCCACCTCTTGCAACTAATAGCTTTAAGATAATGACATTAAGTTCGTACATGTAAAGTGGCTAACATGATGCCTGGCATATGGTGGATATTGACTAAATGTTAATTTTAATCATCTCTACCAAGGTAGAAATTCAGCTTTTTAAAGTATATTTTATTGATTATGCTGTTACAGTTGTCCCAGTTTTTTTCTCCCTTTGCCCCCATCGGCCTTGTACCCTCCTTCCCTCCAGCAGTCCTGACCCATTAGTTCGTGTCCATGGGTCGTTCTTCAGGTCGTGCTTCTCCCTTTCCTACGCTGTTCTTAACATCCCCCTGTCTATTTTGTTCCTACCAATAATGCTCCTTGATCCCTGCATCATCTCCCCCATTCTCCCCTTTCTCCCAGCTGATAACCCTCCAAATGATCCCTATACCTATGATTCTGTTTCTGTTTTGGTGGTTTGCTTAGTTTGTTTTTGTTTTTAGATATTAGATTCAGTTGTTGGTAGTTGTGAGTTTGTTATTTTAATGTTCATAGTTTTGATCTTCTTTTTCTTAAATAAGTCCCTTTAACACTTCATGTAACAATGGCTTGGTGATGATGAATGCCTTTAGCTTTACCTTTTCTGGGAAGGACTTTGTCTGCCCTTCCATTCTAAGTGATAGCTTTGCTGGATAGAGTAATCTTGGATGCAGGTCCTTCCCTTTCATGACTTGGAATACTTCTTGCCAGTCCCTTCTTGCCTACAAGGGTTTTTTTTAGAAATCAGCTGATAGTCTTATGCAGACTCCTTTGTAGGTAACTCTTTGCTTTTCTCTTGCTTATAAGATGATCTTTAACCCTTGACATTTTAATTATGATGTGTCTTGGAGTGGTCCTCTTTGGGTCTCACTTGACTAGGACTCTCTGTGCTTCCTGGACTTGCATGTCTATTTCCTTCACCAAATTAGGGAAGTTTTCTTTCATCACTTTTTCAAATAAGTTTTCAGTTTCTTGCTCTTTCTCTTCTCCTCTGGCACCCCTATGATATGTGACTGTTGGGCTTCTTGAAGTTGTCCCAGAGGCTGCTTATACTACCCTCACTTTTAAAAATTTTATGTAAGGATTTTATTTATTTTTAGAGAGAGAGGAAGGGAGGGAGAAAGAGAGGGAGAAAAGTATCGATTTGTGAGACGTTGATAGGTTGCCTGTTGGCCTGCAGCCCAGGCATTTACCCTGTCCAGGAATTGAACCAAAGATTCTTTATTCTTTGCTTTGTTGGATGATGCCCAACCAACTGAGCCATGCTGTTCAGGGCTACCCTCATTTTGGGGGGGATTCTTTTTTCTTCTTGCTGTTCTGAGTGGTTGTGTTTTGCTTTCTTGTGTTCCAAATCATTGATTCGATTCTCAGCTTCATCCACTCTACTGTTGTTTCCCTATAAATTGTTCTTCATTTCAATTAGTGAAAACTTCATTTCTGACTGGATCTTTTTTATGATGCTGAGGTCCTCACTATGTTCCTTGAGCATCTTCATAACCAGTGTTTTGAACTCTGTATCTGATAGATTGCTTATCTCCATTTTGTTTAGCTCTTTTTCTGGAGTTTTGATCTGTTCTTTCATTTGGGCCAAGTTTCTTTTTCTCCTTATTTTGGCAGACTTCCTGTGTTTGTTTCTATGTATTATGTAGAGCTGCTATGACTCTGTGTCTTGGTAGTGTGGCCTAATGTAGTAGGTGTCCTGTAGGGTCCAGTGGCACAGCCTCCTCTATCACCCAAGTGGGATACTGGAGGTGCACCCTTTGTGTGGGCTGAGTACACCCTCGTAGTTCAGCCTTGGTTGCTGTTGGCAGATCAATGAGAAGGATTTGCCCAGGCCAGTCAGCTGCAAGGACTGGCTCTGACCACTGACCACCAACCTCTAACCTCAGTGGAGAATCAGCTGTGCAGGGGCAGAGTGACGTGGTCTATAGCTTTCAGCTGGGTGTGGTGGTCCTGGGGCTTCCCAGGTGGTATAGGCCCAGGTCAGCCTCCACCTGTGTTTTGTCCACGGCCGCCCTTCCTGAGCTATAAAGCAATCTGAGGAGGCAGCTACTTGTGCTGGGCTTGGAGATTCCCAGGCAAAGCCAAGCTGGGAACCTAGATTGGCTGCTGCTCGTGCCTGGCCTGGGGCTCACTGTGGCCAGCTGTTGCTTGTTTGAGAGGATTTAGGAAGTTGTGCAGCAAGAGCCAAGACCAACCATTCCTATGGAAAACCAGCTTGGATTGATCTGTAGGTTGGGTAGGGCAGAGTCTCTGGGGATCTCCAAGGTGGGTCAAACAGTGTTAGCCAGGTTGATGGAGTCTCAGATGTGGAACCTGCCTGCCAGCTCTGTGGGTGAAGGGCTCAGAAAAGGGACAATGGCCTCTGCTTACCCTAATGCCAGACACTTCAGTCTCTCCCTGTATACCACTGGTACCCCTCAAACTGCCTCCCCAGCACTATTTTTCCCACAGAGGGAGTGAGTCTGAGTAGGTGAGTCCACATTGTGAGTTCTTTCAGAGGAACTGCTTGGGGCTTCAGTAGTTTCTTCCACAACTCAATCCCTGCTGGTTTTTGAAGCCAGAAATTGTGGGGACTTGTCCTCCTGACACTGGAACCCTGGACTGGGGGTCCTGGTGTGGGGTTTGGAGTCCTCGCTCCCAAGATAATCTCTCCCAAATTTTAATCTACCACACGTGGGTGAGAGACCAGTCTGTTCAGTATCTGGGCCCCTTTTACCACTATGAATGGATGTGGTTTAACTCCGGAGTTGTCAGACTTCCATTCAGCTGATTTCTGATGGTTCTGAATGATGGTGGTTCTATATTTAAGCCGTAATTTTGATGTGGTTGTGCGAAGAGGTGAGCCGTGTCTGCCTCTGCCACCACCTTAACCGAAAGTCTCAACAGTTCAGTGTTTTTGATTTAAAAAGAAAAAGAGGAGTTCTCACTTAGCTAATAAATATTTTGATTATTGTTGGATCATTCTAATAGCTTTATTGAGATATAATTGACATATAATAAATTGCATATATTTAAAGCATATAATTGAATAATTTTTAGTATATATACACATCTGCTTATATATACTTATATATGCTGTAGTATATATATACTATATATAGGCATATATATAAGTATGTGCTAAGCATATATGTATATACATGTATATATGTATGTACACACATATATGAGTGTGTGCATATATGTAAACACTTTGAGAAACCATCATGACAATTAAGATAACAAGTACATCTATAACATCATAAAATGTCCTTTGCACCTTTGGATTTCCTTACTTCCACCCCGACTTGCACCAGTCGTCCTCTTACCTGGACAGTCACTGATCTGCTGTCACTCTAGACTGGTTTGCATTTTGCAGTTTCATGTATACAGCATTACCGTATTTTGCCGTGTATGATGCTCTCCCATGGATATTGTACACCCATGTGTTTGTGCACATTATACACAGCATTATTGTACCCATGGTATGTAATCATTATACCCATGTATAATGCGCATCCTTATTTTTCCCACAAAAAATTTCAGCAAAAAAGTGTGCATTATACATGGCAAAATACGGTATACACTATTTTTTGTTTGGTTTCTTTTATTCAGCATTATTTTGAAATTTCTCAGTATTGTTATGGAATATGTCACTACTACATTGTTTTTATTGCTGAGTAGTAAGTATTCCATTGTATGGATATGCCACAATTTGATTATCCATTCACCTGTTGGTGGACATGTGGGATTTTAGTTTTGAGCTATTGCAGATAAAGCTTCTGTGAGGTGTACTTGTTGTATAAACACATGCTTTCTTTACTCTTAGATAAATACCTAGGAGTGGAATGGCTGGATCATACACAGTTGCGTGTTTAACTTTTTAAAGAAACTGCCATAATGTTTTTTACCATTGTACCTTCTTACCAGCAGTGTATGGAGGGTACCAGTTTATCCACAAGGTGTACTAACACCTCTTGTATTTCCAGTCTTCTTCATTTCAACCACTGTAAGAAATATGTAGGGGTAATGATTAGTATTTCCCAGATATCTAATAACATCGAGCTTCTTCTCATGTCCTTATTTACCATTGTATAATTTCTTTGATGAAGTGTCTGCTCAAATCTTTTACCTAATTTTCTTTCTTTTTTTACCCTTTTTTAATTGATTTTAGGGAGAGAGAGGGAGAGAGAGACATTGATTTGTTGTTCCATTTATATCTGCACTTATTGGTGGTTTCCTGTATGTGCCAGCAATCATGGCATATCTGGACGATGCTCTGACCAACTGAGCTACTGGGCCAGAGCCTAGATTTTCTTATATGATTTCTTCCAACAGATTTACATTTTTAGGATCTATATTAAGGTCTATGATACACCTTTAGTTTACTTTGAAAACACGATATGAGATATGGATTAAAGTTTATTTTTTTGCACGTGGATATCTAGTTGTTACAGTGCCGTTTATTGAAAAAGACTACTGAATTGCCACTGTAGTTTTCCCAAAACTCAGTTGTCATATATGTGGGTCTATTTTTAGAAACTCTGTTTTGTTTCTGTGCTCTATTTGTCTGTGTTGGTGCTGATACCACAGTTCGTTCTTTTGTCTTTTTAAATTTATTTATTTATTTTTAGAGGTGGGGGGAAAGGAGGAAGAGAGGGAGAGACACATTGGTGTGAGAGATACATCAGTTGGTTGCCTCCCACGTGCCCACAAATGGGGACCTGGCCTGCAACCCAGCCATGTTCCCTGACTGGGAATTGAACCAGTGACCTTCTGGGTCACAGGCCAGCACTCAATCCGTTGAGTCGTACTAGCCAGGGCCCGCAATGTTTTTTTATTTACTGTAAATTGGTGGTAAATCTTGAAATCAGGTAGTGTTGTTCCTTCAACTGTGTTCTTCCTTTTCAATGGTTTTTTTGAGGAGTGGGGAGTTGCCCTAGTTCTTTACATTTCAATGTGAGTTTTAAGATTAGCTTGTCAACTTATAAAATAAATGAGATAAATATTCCTGCTGGTATTTTGATCAGGATTATGGTGAATCAGGTCAGTTAGGGAAAGGTTGACAACAGTGTTGCAGTCTGACTCATGAACAAGGTATGTCTCTCCATTTATATAGGGCTTCTTTAATTTCTCTAGCAGTGTTTTGTGGTTTTTAATGCTCAGGTCTTATACATCTTTTTTACTTATTCCTACATATTTTCTACTTTTGATGCTCTTATAAATGACAGCTTTATATCCATTTCTGATTGTTGCTAGTGTAAGAAAATACAATTATTTTTTGTATTAGCTTTGTATCTTGAAAACTTACTATATTCATTAGTTCTATTAGTTTTTTTTAGATTCCATTGGATTTTTTACATAGACAAGCTCTTCTGTGAATAAAGACAGGTTTGCCTTTTCCTTTCCAATCTTCCTTTCCTTTATTTTTACTGCCTTTTGAACTCACTAGAACCTTTACTACAGTGTAGAATAGATGTGAGAGTAGACATTCTTATCTTGGTTTTGATCTTGCTTAAGCAGTCAGTTTTTACCACACAATATAATTGTAGGATTTTTTTTAAATTCATTTTTCTTTTAGGATTTTATTTATTTTTAGACAGAGGGGAAGGGAGGGAGAAAGAGAGAGAGAGAAACATCAATGTGTGGTTGCCTCTCACGCTCCCTGCACTGGGGAACCTGGCCTGCAACCTAGGCATGTGCCCTGACAGAATCAAACCAGTGACCCTCTGCTTCATAGTCCAGTGCCCAGTCCACTGAGAGACACTAGCCATGGCTAATTGTAGATTTTTTATAGATAGCCTTCATTATGTTGAAAACTTTCACTCTATTAGGTTGTTTTTTTTTTTAATTTTTAAAAAATTTAATATATTTTATTGATTATGCTATTGCAGTTGTCCCATTTCCCCCCCTTTATTCCCCTCCACCCTGCACACCCCTTCCCACCCACATTCCCCCTCTTTAGTTCATGTCCATGGGTCATATATATGAGTTCTTTGGCTTCTACATTTCCTATACTATTCTTAACCTCCCCCTGTCTATCTTCTACCTACCATTTATGCTTGTCATTTCCTGTACCTTTTCCCCCTCTCTCCCCACCCACACC
>VMDR010033483.1:0-11350 GCA_007922815.1 Macrotus californicus
TTAACCAGCTGATATATGAATACAAGAGGTCATTTTTTAGAAAGTACATTTTCCCATTTTTCTTACATGGCCTAATTTTATATGTACAAAGTTTACATTTCTAAAAGTATAATTCTACTAGAAAATTAACATAGGACTACTGACATATAATTACCTACCTGAAAAACCTGATAGAATAGATTGTAAAACTGTAAAAGCAATAGGATATCAATAACGTATTCCATTAAGTAAATGAAAACACTCAACAGTTTTCTCAGAGATCAAAAACAACCAATTAGCAAATTTAATATAAAAATATCCCATTCACATTACCAGCAAAAAATATATATATTCCTCCAGAGAAAAACTTAAAAGTCAGTGTGGAAATCAGTAGCCTAAGATCCCACCTTAATAAACTAGAAAAAAAGCAAAATAAGCCTAAAGCAAGTAGAAAAAAGAAATAATAAAGATAAAAGCATAAATCAATGAAATTGAAAGCAATAATATAATAGAGAAAAATCAATGAAACAAAAATCTGGTTCTTTGAAGAGATCAATAAAATTGACAAACCTCTAGACAGACTAATAGAAAAACAGAGAAGACACAAATTACATTATCAATATCAGAAATAAAACAGGGGTATCAGGACAGACCTTGCTGATGTTAAAAGCATAATAAGAAAATACTACAAACAACTCTATACATACACATACACTGACAACTTAGAAGAAAGGCACTAATTCTTTGAAAAGCACACACTACCAAAACTCATTCAATAGGAAACAAATAAATATGCTACAAATGAAAGAACAGAACAAAACCCCAGAAAAAGAACTAAATGAAACAGTGATAACCAACATATCAGATGCGGAATTCAGAACACTGGTGATCAGGATGCTCAAAGAACTCATTGAGTACAGCAACAACATAAAGGAAGAAATGAAGGTTACACTACGTAAAATAAAGAAAAATCTACAGGGAACTAACAGTAAAGGGGAGGAATCTGGGATTCAAATCAACAATTAGGAATATAAAGAAGAAATAAGCATTCAACCAGAACAGCAAGAAGAAACAAGAATTAAAAACAAAAACAAAAAAACAAGGATAATATAAAGAACCTCTGGGACATCTCCAAATATACCAACATCTGAATCATAGGGATGCCAGAAGGAGAAGAGGAAAAGCAAGAAATTGAAAACTTATTTGAAAAAATAATGAAGGAAAATATTCCTAATCTGGTGAAGGAAGCAGACATACAAGCCCAGGAAGCACAGAGTCCCAAACAAGTTGAACCCAAAGAGGACCACACTAAGACACTTCATAATTAAAATGCCAAAGGTTAAAGATAAAGAATCTCAAATGCAGCAAGAAAAAAGCAGAGAGTTACCTACAAAGGAGTTCCCATAAGACTATCAGTTGGTTTCTCAAAAGAAACTTTGCAGGCAAGAAGGGACTGGCAAGAAGTATTCAAAGTGATGAAAAGCAAGGACCTACATCCTAGATTACTCTACCTAGCAAAGCTATCATTTAGAATGGAAAGACAGAATAAGTGCTTTCCAGACAAGGTAAAACTAAAGGAAGTACATCATCACTAAGCCATTATTACATGAAATGTTAAAGGGACTTATTTAAGAAAAAGAAGTTAAAAACTATGAACATTAAAATGGCAACAAACTCACAACTATCAACAATTGAATCTAAAGAAACAAACTAAGCAAACAACCAGAAAAATAACAGAATCATAGATATGGAGATCATTTGGAGGGTTATCATTTGAAGAGGAGAATGGGGAAATTATGCAGGGAATAAGAAGCATAATTGGAAGTTACATAATAGACAAGGGGATGTTAAGAATAGTATAGGAAATGGAGAAGCCAAGGAACTTATATGTATGACCCATGGACATGAACTAAGGGGGCAGACTGCTGGAGGGAAGGGAGGTACTGGGCAGAGGGAGGGAAGGGGGGATGAATTGGGACATCTGAAATAGCATAACCAATAAAACATTGTTTTAAGTGAAAATGAAAAAGAAATAAAATTCCCAGGAAAGAAATCTACAGGCCCAGATGGTTTCACTGCAGAGATCTATCATATGTTTAAGAAATCATAACCAGTTTACAAATCTCTTCCAGAAAGTAAAAAATGAGGGGACAGTTCTTGACTCATTTTATGAAGCAAATATTACCCTGATACCAAAACCAAACAAAGACAATACAAACAAAACAAAACTACATAACAACAGACCTGTATCTGTCATGAATATAGATATAAAAAACCCCAACAAAACATTATTAATAGGACCCAGCAATATATAAAAAAATTATATACCAGACCAAGCTGGCTTTATTCCAAGATTGCAAGGTTAGTTCAATATTAAAGATCAATGTAACCTCACACATTAATAGGCTTAAGGAGAAAAAAATCATATTAATTGAGAACAACAAAACACTGGACAAACTTCAACATCTATTAATGATAAAAACTCTCAGTCAACAAGGAATAGAGGGAAACCTCTTCAACTAAATAAAGTTGATAACATGCATCTACAAAAAGCTACAGCTAACACTATACATAATAGTAAAAGACTTAATGCTTTCCCCCCAAGACTCAGAACATGGCAAGGATACCTGGTCTCACCAGTCTTATTTAGTGTATTATTAGAAGTCCTAGCTAGCACAGTAAGGCAAGAAAAAAACCCACATAGATTGGACAGGAAGAATTAAAACTGTCTCTATTTGCAGATGACATGATTGTCTATTTAGAAAATCCCAAGGAATCTGCAAAAAACAAAAACAAAACAAAAACTTCTACAAGTAAGTTAGTTTAGCAAGTTCACAGAATACAAGACCTACATACAAAAAAATAATTAAAACAATGGAAATTTTGGGAAAAAGTCCTCATTAGAAACAATTTATTTAAGGTCTGTAGAAGAGAAATAGAGACGATGTTGCTCGAGACATTGAAATGCAGACAAACTTAATGAACAAAGACATTCACTGCAACATGATTTACAGTGGCACAAATTAGAAGCAACCAAATGGCAAACAATACCATTTGTTACTTGCCTGTGTCCTCCCCTCTACTAGGCACTATGTTCCAAAAGGCCACAGACCACATCAAACATGTCTGCTGCTATGTGGCCCCATGCCTAGCAGAGTAAGTTCTCACGAAAAGATTTCTTCAATGAAAAATAAAAGTCAATATAGAAAACCTAAATAAATAAAACTATAAAAGCCTACTTAGGAGCACAAAGGAAATTTTCAATAAATGAACAACCATATCTTGTTCTTGAATAGGAAGGCAGCATCACTAGATGATCAACTTTCCTCTAAAAATAATTTACAGTTTTAATCCAATTCCAATGAATTTCAAAAAGATTTGGGGGCAAGGGGAAGGGTTGAAAAAACTTATGGTAAAATTCATCTGGAAAAATGAACATTCAAAGATTGCCAGGAAAAGTCTGAAAAAAACAAAACAAAACAAAACAAAACAAAAAAACAGTAATAGGAGGTATTTGTTTCAGCATATTTTAAAAAACAGGCCCTGGCCTGGTGTGGCTCAGTGGATTGAGTGCCAGCCTGTGAACTGAAGGGTCGCTGGTTTGATTCCCAGTCAGGGTACATGCCTGGGTTGCAGGCCAGGTCAGGTCTCCTGTAGGGGGCACATGAGAGGCAACCACACATTGATGTTTCTCTCCTTGTCTTTCACCCTGCTTTCCCCTCTCTCTTAAAATAAATAAATAAATTTTTTAAAAAATAAAATGAAATAAAAAATTTAAAAAACAGTATTGTAAATTCACTCATATTGTTCTTTGGCTCAACAAGCATCAAACACTTATGTACACGTATACTATTCTAAACAAAACTGGACAAAATGCAGTAACCTAATTTATACTTGGGTGTACTTAGGTAATTATATTTGATAAAGTTGGTTGGCATTTCAAATCAGTAGAGAAAAGATAATTCATTTAATAAATGGTGCTGAGATCACTGGCAAATCATTTGAGGGGTGGGGAAAAAAGCTGAAGTCCTAATTCATACATTATTTTAAAATAATTCCAGATGAATCAAGATTTTAATTTACAAAATAAAACTATAAATACGAGATGTTGATACATTTCTGGTACAGTAAAAATGACCTTTCTAAAAGCACAATATCAGTGCCAGAAACCATGTAAGAAAAAATTCCACACGGAACAAGGTCAACCATTTTATTATTAGTTTCTATTCATTCCACCTGTACTTGTACTTTGTCCCTTTTTCTTTCTTCCCCTTGAGTTTTTCAAGTATTTATTATTCTATTTCTATGCTTTAGTTTATTATTTATACATTCATTTACTGTTTTATTGTTTCTTACCTTATTACAGTCTACCTTAAATCAGTTCTTCACCATTAGTCAGTTAACACCAAGGTCTTACAACACTTTAATTATCGTCACCTATCTTTTGTGCTATTCTCACACATTTAATTCTCCTGTATTCATCTGGGTCTTCTGAAAAGCAGATCCCACCACACAGTATTAAATAACAAGGATTTTATTAGGGAAAATGCCTGTGCAAGAAACTGATACAAGTCTGAACCTGGGTTTAGTAGGGAGGGAATGAAGGTCAGGTGGGAATATCCTAGACTGCCATCCCATCTAATGAAAGCTTGGCAAGGTTATCAGGGATGTTGACCCAAAGTCAGCCACCAGAGGAGCATCATGCATCCCAGTAATGGGCCTGCCTTGGTCTCCCTGACACTTTCTCACTGGCCAGGAGCAGCCTGTAGGAAACATAATCTCAGTACTACATAAAATCCATGCAAAACAGATTTTGAACACTGTAGCTGTGACCATTGCTCAGACAATATTATTATTTTAAACAGTCAATATTCATTTAGTTTTACCCATGTGTTTACTGTTTCTGTTGCTCTTCATGCACTCTTGCTTACCTTCCTTCTTTCTGAGATCATTTTTCCTGCCTGAAGAAGGACCCTTAGTATTTTAGTACCAATTAGCTAGTGATGAATTCTCTCAGTTGTATTTCAAATTCATTTTTTGGAGGATATTTTCCCTGGGTATAAAATTTTAAATCGATAGTTATTTTCTCTCCATCACTTTAAAAGTGTCATTTTACAGTCTCCTGGATTCTCTCACCTTCTGTTGAAAAATTAGCTGTCAGTCATATTTGCTTCATTGAAGATACATTTTTTTCTCTGCTGTTTTGAAGATTTTCTGTTTTTCCCCCTTTAGCAATCCTACTATGATGTACCAGGTATGGTTTCTTTTTATTCATCCCTCTTGGGATTTGTTGAACTTCTTGAAGCTGTGGCTTAATGATGTTTTTTAGTTTGGGGAAATTCTTGGCCACTATCTCTTCAAATATTGCTTTTGCCCCTCCATATTCTCTCTCTCTTTCCTGCTGGGACTTCAGCTGCACAGATGTGAAACCTTTTCACTGAGTCCCATATGCCTCTCACACCCTTGTCGATAGTCTCCAAACTTTTATATATCTGTTTTAATCAGGATCTTTATTACCGATCTTCAGTTCACTCTTTTCTTCTGCTGTGTCTACTTGTTGTTAAATCAATCTGTTGAGATCTTAATTTCACTTACTATAATTTTACAGTTCTGTTATTTGCATTTGGTTCTCTTTTATAGGTTACAGTTGACATTCTCCATGTTTTTAATTTTCTTGAACATACAAAACATACCCATTTGAAAGTCTGCGTTCAATAAAGCGAATGTGTGGATAACCCATGGGTCAGTTTCTACTGTATGCTTTCTCTTGGTCTTCAGACATTTGGAACTATTTCTTGGCATGTCTCATAATTTGTTATTGGTTGTTGGACACTGTATATGGAAATTGTAGAGACTCTGCATGATATTTTCCTCCACAACAGATTTAACTGTCTTCTGGCAAGCAGATAGAATAGAGGCATATTACCCATTGATTGAGTTAAGACTGGTCTATTCCCTGTTTGTTCTTATTTCTAAGATGTATCCTTTCTGGGATCTAAAAGTCTGGGATATTTTCCCAGGCTTCTTCATGGTAGGCAATCAAATTCAATTTTTTTTCCTAAAGCATTGTGAGACTGCCAAAATCTGTACTTAGCTTTGTAGGCTCTTACCAACTGCTTTCTGCTTGGTTTCTCAGTGTCTCATCTTATATAGGTGCTATTTAGAAGTCAACAATTGCTTTAAGGAGAAATTGTGACTAGAAAGTCAGGCTGCATTCAACACATAGACCATCTTTTCTCAATCTCCTGGATCAAGGCCTCTCATGTCCTATTTCGGGTGTTCACTCATAGCTTCAAACAGTAGGTTTTATTCCTCCACTTTTTATAGTTATTTTTAGGAGGAGGTTAGACTACTACTAGCAACTTCTTCAAAACAGAAGCAGAAGTCCAGTTCTATGCTTTTAACCACTCTACTATTATGCCCCCAATTTATTAAATACTTCAGTCTCTTGTTACCCTCAAGTAGTATCAATTTTTTAATACAGGCATACCTCGCTTTATTGCACTTTGCAAATGTTTTATTTTTTACAAACTGAAGATTTGTGGCAACCACCAGAAAAAAGATTATGACTCTGAAGGCTCGAGTGATACTTAGCATTTGTTAGCAATAAAGTATTTTTAATTAAGGTATATACATTGATTTTTAGACATAATGCTATTGCACACTTAATAGACAGAATAATGTAAACATAACTTTTATATGCACTGGGAAACCAAAAATTGGTGTGAATCACTTTACTGTGACACTCACTTTCCTGAGTTGGTATGGAATCCAATCTGTGATACACCCGAGGTGTGCCTATAACAGTAATGGACGTAGTAGACCCCTACTGTAACAAGTACAGTTTTTTAAAAAACATACCATCTTGTGATCAGATATTTTCAGATACTTTATATGGAAATGTTATTTATTGTATTAAAATTAAATCTAAAGAAACAAATAATTTTCGTTTAACATAGTTGGTTGACCACAGGTATTTGTGTCTTCTCTCCCAATCCCATTACGATGACAGTAAAGGAATACAAAGTGAAATAATTCACAAAGACAAAGAAAATGTGAAAAGCAACAATTTCCCCCATTCCCATGATATGTGGGAAAGATGAAAAGAAAAAGGCTTACAAGCAAGTCTGTACCCAAATTGGGAATTTTTGACATTTCAAATTAAAATAAAATTGACTTTCATATAAAATAATCTACTGTTCCACCCACAGTTAATCATGCGAGCTACCAGCTGTTTTATGTTAATGACAAATTTTCATTTCCTCCATAATATAGCTATGACTTCAAATTCAAGAAAAGCAATTTATAAATAGCTTGGAACAGGAGTAATATCTTTCTGTTAAACTTGAAAAAGATACAGAAGTGGAAAAAAGTGCAACTGAAAACAAGCCTTAATATTAAAACTAAACATTAAAGCAAAAACCTGCCATCCACACCTATCACCATCCACATCTATCAGACACAGCTTCTGTACCCAGTGAGATTTTAAAATGATTCAAATCTAAATTGCTATAAATGGCAAGTTTAAATAAAAACAGTGTCAGAACCATAACACTGCAATAATACAGGTATTATGAAAATGTTTTCTGCATTCGAAACCTACAATTCTCAAAATGAAAGGAGGATTATATGGCCACTTGAGTAGGACAGCTGTAAGTAACCCACTAGCAAGCACTGAATAAGCACCGAGACGGCAGTGGCAGGGTTTACTAAAGTGAATGCAAAACACAGGGTGCAACTTCATTGCAATTTAAACTAGTTATTTAAAATACATGAGTGAGTATAGATGCAATTTGGATATACACGCGGCACAGTTAATAGCTATCAGACAGGGATAGTTGGAAAGAAGAGCTAAGCTCTTCCATCTAACCAGAATGTACTAGTAGACAACTTTCTATAAAAGTACTGGAAAGACATTTACTCCTTTGGCAAAGAACAAAAAACTGGATTAACTGTACTTTAAACTTGAGGGAAAAAATAAGTTTCATGTCAGATGCACCTATTACCATAATCATATGTACATTTCAAATATATTATTCAATTATTTTGTAGTTAAGTAAAATAGAATTAATTATTATGATGCAGTGCCTAATTAATTTGTAATTGTTTCTATTTTTCTTCCTTTTGTTTAATTACCATAAACCTTAGAATTCTTGGCATTTTCCTCTCCACTTTAATTATGTGTTGTTTTCATTTTTTAAGAAGGCCTGCTAATTTTATGTCCTGAGGACTCAAGTTTATTGCCAAAAAAAGTACACACCAGTAATCTTTGTTCAATTGCGAGCAAATTACAACTTAAAGCAATCCTTTTAAATTTTAATCAAAAACACTTATTAAGTACACACAACACACTAGTGCAAGACTAGGTGCTGAGAGAAATACAAAGACAGGAGAGTCCACTTTTTTTTTCAATTTCATACAGGAGATAAATGAAGAGCACAATTTCCTAATTTGTAAAATGAAGATAATACCTACTTCACACGGTTGCTTGAAGATGAAATGTAATCACTTAACACAGTGTCTAGCCCTTGACATGCTTTCAGTAAATGGAAGTAGGCGTTGCTGCAACTGCTACTCCTGTCTCTACTTTTCCAATAATTAGTCTAAAACTAAAATCCTTAGAATAACATATTTTAGCATTTTCTATACACCTAGCCACACGAGAAAAATATAGTTTAAATAATCTATTTATAAAATGATAAAATATAGTAACATTAAGAAACTTTATAGAGCCCTGGCTGGTATAGCTCAGTGCACTGAGCACAGGCCTGCAAACTAAAGGGTTGCCGGTTTGATTCCCAGTCAGGGCACATGCCTGGGTTGCAGGCCAGGTCCCCAGTTGGGGGGTGCACAAGAGGCAACCACACACTGATGTTTCTCTCCCTCTCTTTCTCCTTACTTTCCCCTCTAAGAAAAAATAAAATCTTTAAAATAAACTTTATAGCAAATTTTTCAAATGATAAGACATTCTTCTGGAAATCAAAATGTAAATAAGATATTAAATATATCAAAACAATGATGTTAGGGCATTCTAAAAACACTATCACAAACTTTTTTTTCTCTCATATCAAATAACTAACATACCATAATTTGTTTAATGAATTCCTGGGAAACAAGTATCAATCATTGGCTGATGTATCTGAGTAGTTGCTTTCTAACCAATTTAAAGAATTATTTTATCCTTCAAGTGAAGGAGGATATATCATATTTTCTTATTAGTGGACTGACCATTTTAGCAGTTATCTGCAAATTAGTAATCTTCTTAAATAAAAGTTATTTTTCTGGAATTATTTGGAAACAAAGGGGCACAGATACGTTAGAAATTATTTTTTAAGAGTTAGTAGTAACTGAATATAAAAATGGGAAAAGAGCACAGTTCAAACTTGTATTGTTCAAGGGTCAACTGTAGATTTATTTCGAAGTGTTTGTGTGATATGTTAAGTCAACAATGAAAACATGGTGAATCCATTGTTTACTACTAAAGATATAAAAATAATGCAAATAATCCTGGCTGGTGTAGCTCAGTGGATTAAGCATCAGCCTGCGAACCAGGGGTTCACAGGTTCGATGCCCAGATTAGGACACATGCCTAGGTTGCAGGCCAGGTTCCCAGTGGGGGACGCACAAGAGGCAACTACACATTGATGTTTCTCTCCCTCTCTTTCCCTCCCTTCTCCTCTCTAAAAAATAAATAAAATCTTTTTTTTTTAAGTGGGTTAAATTGTAAAAATAAAGAGAGAAATGTAAATTTTGCATACCTGTCAGACATATTTTTTAAGATCTTAAGAGGAGAAACTTAGTAGTATTTACCCCAATATTTACCATTTCTGTGGTTCTTTCACTCCTGAAGTCCCATGTTTTCCTGCGGTAGCACATCCCTCTGTCTAAAACACTTCGCCAGCCTTTCCTTTAGCATAGGGCTACTGGCAGCAAAGAAGCCGCCTAATTTTCCTACATGTCAGGATATTTTTCTTTCCCCTTCATTCCTGAAGAAGTTTTGGCCGGATGTAGAACACTGGGTTGACAGATCTTTTCTTTTAGAACTTTAAAAATATTGTTTCACTGCTTGACATCAATAGTTTGTAATGCACCTGTATATTATGTGTTGTTTTCTTAGCTGCTTTCAAGAATTTTTTCCCTTTCTCAGGGGTGCATTCAGGCATGGATATGAGCTTGTCTTGTTTGGGCTTCACTAACTAGCCTGAGTCTGTAAGTTTAAATTTTTTGCCATTTTGAGAAGTTTTCATCCACTATGTATTCAAAAACGTATTTGTATCACACTCGTCTCTCCTCCTAGATTCTAATGATGTAAATTCTTAGACATTTGGGTAATATCCCCACAGTCCCGTGTCTCTGTTGTTTTGGTTTGTTTCCATTTTTTCTCTTTGTTGATCTATCTTCAGGTTTACTGATTCTCTTCTCTATCATCTCGATTCTTCTATTGAACCCAACAATGAATTTTTTACTTCAGTTATTGTCTTTCAATTATAAAATTTCCACTCGGTTCTTTTTTATAGCTTTATTTTGCCACTGAGAGACTCTATCTTTCCATTCATATCACCCTTAAAAATAGCTGCTCTAATGTCTTTGTCTAATAGTTTCAATATTTAGGTCATCTTCTGGTTGGTACCTATTAGTACTAGTTAATAGTCTTTTTCCATATGAGTTGTTAATATTTTCTTGATTTTTCATATATAGTATGGGGCAAAAGTACGTTTACAGCTGTTCACATGCAAAATAATACAAGAATAAATAAGAATACAAGAATAAACAGTGTTTCACATACTCACAGCTGTAAACCTACGTTTTCCCAGCCTGTACTGACTAATTTTGGATTGTGTCATTTGATTATAACTTTGTTATGCCACTTTGCGCCCACTTTCTGTTCACACCCAGGGCACATTTCCAGGATTCACACTATTTGAAGCCAGGCTGAGTGATACAGAAGGAAAAAACTATGAAATTCACTGTTAGGTCATTCCTATTTTGAGTTTTGGTTTCTTTCTCTTATTTCTTGCTCCTTTTTATTTTCAAGAATCCTTAGACAGCTGCTCCATGGAGTAATTCCGTTTTTTGGTTACATTCAGAGGAAGAGACAAAATGGAACATACTTACACCATCTTATCTAGAAACAGAACTAGCTTACATTAAATGTTAATGAACTATATATTATAACTAAGAGCAGAACTTATCAGAATGTTTTTTTTTAAAAGAGCAAACTATATGCTTTTTACGAGAAATGCACTTTAAATATAAAGACACAGATAGTTTGAAAGCAAATGAATCAGTAAACATGTATCATGTAAACAATAAGCAGAAGAAGGATATGCGAAAATTGACTTCAACACAAAGAGTATTACCAGTGAGACAT
>VMDR010033484.1:0-11351 GCA_007922815.1 Macrotus californicus
AAATATATTTTAAAATTTTTATTTATTTATTTTTAGACAGAGGAAAGGAGGGAGAAAGAGAGAGGGAGAAGATACATCAATGTGTGGTTGCCTCTTGCATGCCCCCTACTGGCACCCTGGCCTGCAACCCAGGCCTGTGTCATCACTGGGAATTGAACAAGTGACCTTTTGGTTCAAAGGCAAGCCCTCAATCCACTGAGTCATACCAGCCAGGTTTGGTATAAAGTATGTTTTAAAACAATAGTAAATTTTTTCTTCCTTTCCAATGTATATTGCTTTAACAACCACATGTGTTGGTATTGTACTTAACTTTGAAAATAAAATTCAGTGGCTGTGATAGAGTGTGTAGAAGCACCACTCTTCTATTGTGCTTTGAATTTGAAATGGGAGTGCCTGTATTCTTTTACTTATGCTGATTTATTATCTGAGATAAACATTATTTTAAAATTATTTTCTTTAATTCCTCAAAGGATAGCTGCATTTTATGAGATAATTCATTAGGGTCAAATAATAACATTTCTGAAAATACGAGGATATGTTGTAGGTGAGAATTAGGTCCTTCCACGTGATCACAAGGAAAGCATTCCAAGGACCCATACATGGAAGGCAGATTGTGGGGTGGCAAGATGGTTTATTCAGGTGGAAATTGAGGCTGCCCCTTAGGTTTCCAATGTCCCATCTCATACCATTCTACCGTGGAAAATAAAGACCAGAAAGAGTGCCAAAGTCCTGAGATTCTGTGCCATACTGAAGTACAGCCCAGTCCAGCATCCAGCCATTTTAGCATGTGTTTCCACTTGTAGTCCATTTCAGGCTCCCTCCTAGAGCCTACATTTGGTGTTGCATGGCAAGAGGCCATGTGGCTGCTATGCCCACATGGCCAAGGAGAAAACAGGTGCATGCACCAAGCAAGTGTGGGTCACAAGAAAGGCAGAGAAAGCTTAGTCCCTTCAGGGCCCATGCCATGGATGTGAGCACAATAACTGCTAGATCTACACGGTCATATGTTCCAAAACAAGAAAGTACACAAATGAATAGGCAAGTGCATCACCAGGTAGGAGAGAGAGAGCAACTTTGTTTCTCTGGGATTGTATTAGCTTGGGTGTGGGACAGACCAGGTGCTCTTTAAAAATGACCAATCAACTATGGTACATTTACACAATGGAATTCTATGCAGCAAAGAGAAAGAAGGAGCCCCTACCCTTTGCAACAGCATGGATGGAACTAGAAAGCATTATGCTAATGAAATAATCCAGGTAGTAAGGGACAAATACCATATGATCTCATCTTTAACTGGAACATAATCAACAAAAGAAAAAAGAAAACAAAATATAACCAGAGACATTGAAATTAAGAACAATCTAACAATGGCCAGAGGGGAGGGGGAAGGGGACAGTGTGGAGAAGGGTTTCCAGGAAACACTATAAAGGACACATGGACATAACCAAGGGGGAGGATGGGAGCAAGGGAGGGAGGTGGGATTGGCTGGGGTGGAGGGAAGTGGTGGGAGGAAAATGCAGACAACTGTAATTGAACAACAATAAAGTAATAAAGTCTTAAAAAATAAAATAAAAAGGATAAATCAACTTCCCAGGCTTCTGCAGTCTTTGGGTGAGTATACCTCTGAACCAATATTTGCTTTTTTCCCCAGGCTAGAATGAAAGACCTCTTTGCTCCTGTACCCCTCCACCCCACAGCCCATTACTGGAGAGGGGAAGTGAGGAACATTAATCCCTTTGGTGGAGGAATACAGTAATCCTCTGGTATGTATAGCTGGAGCTTCCTGGCTAGCAAACAGGCTTATGTTCCCCATTTTATTTCATTTCATTTTATTTTTTATTAATTTTTTAATTGTTGTTCAAGTACAGTTGTCTCTATTTTCCCCCAACCACTCACCCCACCCCAGCCATACCCTTCTCCCACCCTTGATCTTACCCCACTTTGGTGTTGTCCGTGTGTCCTTTATACATGTTCTTGAAAACTCTCCCCCTCTCCCCTCTCTGGTTACTGTCATCTTGTAACCAGACAGTAACTGTCATTGGTTATATTTTGCTTGCTTGTTTGTTTTGTTGCTTAGGTTCCAGTTAAAGGTGAGATCATATGGTATTCGTCCCTCACCACCTGGCTTATTTCACTTAGCATAATGCTCTCCAGTTCCATGCATGCTGTCGCAAAGGGTAGGAGCTCCTTCTTTTTCTCTGCTGCATAGTATTCCGTGGTGTAAATGTACCATAGTTTTTTAATCCACTCATTTACTGATGGGCACTTAGGTTGCTTCCAGCACTTGGCTATTGTAAATTGTGCTGTTATGAACATTGGGGTGCATAGGTTCTTTTGAATTGGTGTTTCAGGGCTCTTAGAATATAGTCCCAGCAGTGGTATTGCTGGGTCAAAAGGCAGTTCCATTTTTAGTTTTCTGAGGAAATTCTGTAGTGTTTTCTATGTGGTTGAACCAGTCCGCAATCCCACCAACAGTGCACTAGGGTTCCCTTTTCTCTATCCCCTCTCCAACACTTGTCTGTTGATTTGTTTATGATGGCCATTCTGACCAATGTGAAGTGGTACCTCATGGTGGTTTTAATTTGCATCTCTCTGATGGCTAATGATGCTGAGCATCTTTTCATATGTCTCTGGGCCCTTTATATGTCCTCCTTGGAGAAGTGTCTGTTTAAGTCCTTTGCCCATTTTTTAATTCAGTTGCTTGTCTTCCTGGAGTGGGGTCCTGTGAGTTCTTTATATATTTTAGAGATCAAACCCTTGTCTGAGGTATCATTGGTAAATATGTTTTCCCATACGGTTGGTTCCCTTTTCATTTTAATGCTGTTTTCTTTAACCATGCAGAAGCTTTTTATTTTGATGAGATCCCATTGCTCTAGGGGACATATCAGTGAAAAATATTGCTGCATGGAATATCTGAGCTTTTCTTGTCTATGTCTCCTCTAGGAATTTTATTGTTTCACAATTTATATTTAAGTCTTTTATCCACCTTGAATTTATTTATTTTTATGGTGTGAGTTGGTGATCGAGTTTCCTTTTTTGGCATGTGTCTGTTCAGATTTCCCAAAATCATTTGCTAAAGGGGCTATTTTCACTCCATTTTATGCTGTTACCCCCTTTGTCAAATATTAATTGACCATAGAGACTTGGGCTTATTTCTGGGCTCTCTACTCTGCTCCATTGGTTGATATGTCTGTTCTTATGCCAGTACCAGGCTGTTTTGATTAAAGTGGCCTTGTAATATAGTTTGATGTCAAGCATTGTGATCCCTCCTACTGTGTTCATCTTTCCCAAAATCGCTGTGGCTATTTGGGGTTGTTTATGATTCCATATAAATTTTTGAAATGTTTACTTTATATTTGTGAAATATGCATCGGTACATTAATAGGGATTGCATTGAATCTATAACTTGCTTTGGGTAGGTAATATACCCATTTTGATCATGCTACTTCTTCCAATCCATGAACATTGTACTTGTTTCCATTTGTTTGTGTCTTCCTTCATTTCTTTCTTCAGTGTTTTGTTGTTTTCTGAGTACAGATCTTTTACCTCCTTGGTTAGGTTTATTCCTAGGTACTTTATTTTTCTTGTTGCTATATGAAGTGGGATTTTTTGCTGATTTCTGTTTCTGATATTTCATTGTTGGTGTACAAAAATGCCTTTGATTTCTGAATATTGACTTTGTATCTCACATTTTCCAAATTCACTTATTAGGCAAAATAGTTTTTCAGTGGAGTCTATAGGATTTTCTATATATACTATCATGTCATCTGCAATCAATGACAGTTTTGCTTCCTCTTGTCCAATTTGGGTGCCTTTTATTTCTTTTTCTTGTCTGATTGCTGTGGCTAGGACTTCCAATACTATGTTGAACAGGTGTGGTGAAAGTGGGTATCCTTGTCTTGTTCCTGATTTTAGTGGGAAAGCTCTAAGTTCTTGCCCATTGAGTATGATGTTGGCTGTAGGTCTCTCATATATGGCCTTTATTATGTTGAGGAATGCTCCCTCTATTCCCACTTTGGTGAGTGTTTTTATCATAATGGGTGCTGTACTTTATCAAATTTTTTTTCACAACTATTGATATGATCATGTGATTTTTGTGTTTGCTTTTGTTTATGTGATGTATTATGTTTATTGATTTGTGAATATTGTACCATCCTTGCATCCCTGGGATGAATCTCAGTTCATGATGGTGTATGATCTTTTTAATATATTTCTGGATGCAGTTTGCCAATATTTTCTTGAGGATTTTTACATCTATGTTCATCAGTGATATTGGTTCGTAGTTTTCTTTCTCTGTTGTGTCTTCATCTAGTTTAGGGATTAGGATAATGCTGGTTTCATAGATGATTCTGGTGGTCTTCCATCTTCTGAGATATTTTGGAATAGTCTTTGAAGGATAGGGGTTAACTCTTCCTGAAATGCTTTATAGAATTCTCCTGTGAAACTGTCCAGTCCAGGGCTTTTGTGTACCAGTAATTTTTTTATTACTGCTTTAATTTCATCGTCTGTTATTGGTCTGTTCAGGCTTTCTGCTTCATTCAGTTTTGGAAGATTCTATTTTTCTAGAAATTTATCCATTTCACCGAGGTTTTCCAATTTCTTGGCATACAGTTCTTCATAGCAATTTCTTATAATCCTTTGTATTTCTCTTGTACCAGTTGTAATCTCTCCTCTTGCATTTCTGATTGTGTTTATTTGTGTCCTCTCTCTTTTTCTTGATGAGTCTGCTTAAAGGCTTGTCGATTTTGTTTATCTTTTCAGAGCACTAGCCCTTGGATTTAATGATTCTTAAAATTGTTCTTTTAGTCTCTATGTTGTTTAATTCTGTTCTGATCTCAGTTATTTCCTTCCTTCTACTTGCTCTGTGCTGTCTTTGTTGTTATTACTCCAGTTCTTGTAAGCATAGGGTTAGGTCGTTTATTTGAAAGTTTCCACCTTTTTAAGGTAGGTCTGTGTCTCTATGAACTTCCCTCTTGGGACTGCCTTTGCTGTGTCCCATAAGTTTTGGGTTGTTGTGAGTTCATTTTTATTTGTTTCCAGGAACTTTTTGATT
This sequence comes from Macrotus californicus, assembly GCA_007922815.1. Classification (NCBI taxonomy): domain Eukaryota; kingdom Metazoa; phylum Chordata; class Mammalia; order Chiroptera; family Phyllostomidae; genus Macrotus; species Macrotus californicus. The sequence goes on from VMDR010033484.1 coordinate 5,054, forward strand.
TCTTCCTTGATCTCATTCTTGACTCATTCATTGCTTAATAGCATGCTATTCAATCTTTATGAGTTTGAGTGTTTTTGAGTATTTTTCTTGAGGTTGGTTTCTGGTTTCAAATCAATAGCCCCTTGTGGTCAGAGAAAATGTGTGATACAATTTCAATTTTCTTGAACTTGTTGAGGCATGTTTTGTGTCCTATCATGTGGTCTGTCTTTGAAAATGTTCCATGTGCATTTAAAAAAAATGTGTGTTTTTGCTTCTTTGGGATGAAAGGCTCTATATGTATCAGTTAAGTCCATTTGTTCTTTGACATTGTTCAATGCCACAATATCTTTGTTGATATTTTGTTTTGAAAATCTATCCATTTTGATGGTGTGGTGTTAATACCCCCAAGTATAATTGTATTGCTCTCAATATCTTTCTTGAAGTCCCCCAAGATTTTCCTTATGTATTTGGGCGCTCCTATGTTGGGTGCATATATATTTACAATGTTTATGTCTTCTTGATAGATTCTTCCCTTGAGTATTATCAAGTGACCTTCTAGGTCTCTTTTTATGGCCCTTATTTTCAAGTCTATTATGTCTGATATGAGTATTGCTACTCTAGGGGTTTTTTTTCCTGTCCTTTTGCTTGAAATATTTTTTTCCAACCCTTCACTTTCAGTCTGCTTAGGTCTTTTGTTCTGAGGTGGGTTCTCTTGTATGCAGCATATGTGTGGGTCATGTTTTCTTATTCATTCAGCTACTCTGCGAATTTTGATTGGAGCATTTAATCCTTTAACATTTAATGTATTAATGATAGGTATTTATTCATTTTTTCCCCTTTGTACTTGTGTTGCTCTCTTTCTCACTCTCTTTCTTCCTATTCTTATAGTAGTCCCTTTACCATATCCTGTAGTGTTGGTTTGGCTGAGACGTATTCTTGCAGTCTTCTTTTGTCCAGGAAACTCCTTATTTTACCTTCAATTTTAATCGAAAGCCTCACTGGGTAGAGTAGTCTTTGTTGCAGGTCTTTGTTTTTCATTACTTGGAACATCTCTTGTCACTCTGTCCTGGATTGGAGTGTTTCTGTTGAGAAATAAGCTGCTAGCCTTATCAAAGCCCCTTTGTATGTTACCTCTTGTTTTTCTCCCTTATTGCTTTTAAGATTCTCTCTTTGTCTTTAAAACTTGGCATTTTAATTATGATGTGTCTTGGAGCGGCCTCTTTGGGTTCATCTTGAGTGGGACTCTGTGCCTCCTCCATTTGTTGGTTTTTTCCCCTCTCCAGGTTTGGAAAGTTTTCTGTCATTATTTTTTCAAACTGTGTTTCTATCCCTTGTTCTTTTTCTCCTTCTGGTATGATTTGAATGTTGTTGTGTTTCATATTATCTTGGAGTTCCCTCAAACTATCTTCATATTTTTTTAGTCTTTTTTCATTCAGCTGCTCTACCTGGCTGTTTCTTTACACCTTGTCTTCCAGCTCACTAATTCATTCCTGTGCTTTGTCCACCCTGATTGTAATTCCTTGCAGTGTGGTTTTTATTTTAGAAATTATATTCCTTATTTCTTCATTTTTTTGTTTATAGTTTCTATTTCCTTTTTCATACTGTTGTAGTTCTCAGTCAGTTCCTTGTAGTTGTCTGTGAGTTCCTTGAGCATCCTTATAACCATTATTTAAAATTTTTTATCTGATAGTTTGCTTATTTCCATTTCATTTAGCTCTTTCAGTGGGGAGTCTTCCATTCTTTTTGATTGCAGGGTTTTGTTTTCTTTTTTGTCTCCCTATTTTAAGTGACTCATTTTGTTTTTTTCTGAGCTTCCTGATGTTTTGCTTTGCTAGCTGTGTTTGTAGGGTGGACTTCTGTGGTAGGAATTCTATGGGGCTTGGTGGTGTGGTCTCTTTGATCTCCTTGTCTGGATGCTCTAAGGTTGCCCTTTCTTTTGTTTGTGTGGGCTCTTATTGTACTTTGGTTTTTACCTGTTGGTGGTTCCTTTGTTGGTGGGTTCTCTCTTCCTACATGTATATTGATGTTCACAGCTCCCTCCTACTCTTGTATGTGACCAGTTGCAGGGGAAGGCAAAATAGATTAAGACAGTGGGAGAGTATTCTATGGGATTTCATGTACGAACAAGTAGAGAAAGGATAGGAGATCCTTTGCACAAGTATAGCATTAACCATGATATTTCACCCAACTAGGCACTTTTTATAAAAGGTGAAAAAGAGATAAGACTCTTGTTAGAGGGGGGAAGGATTATGAGCTGAATCCAGAAAACAGAGCATTTGTGGGAGATCAGATGATGAGATACAGTGAGAGTAGAGGATAGAAAGTAGGCAGTGAGTTAACTACAACAGTAATAAAGCTCAGAAAGATAGTAAAATGGGCTAAGATCAGGAAGGTTTGCTGTGTAGTATTTACAATTATATGGAAAAAGAATTATTTATAATAATACTGGAACAACAGTAATATAACCAGAAATATATGATCTGAATAGCAAGAATAGAAAGTACACAACCACAGGTAGTGTGCTATTGGAACAAGAGTAAAGTGAAAGAAGGTAAAATATGAAAGAGAGAACAAGGAAAATCAGTCAAACAATCCATTGAAGAAACAAAGAAAACTAAACAGAAAGAAGAGAGATAAAAAAAATTACTAATAAAAATAATGAAAATATAATAATACAAATAATAACATGCATGTTCTCTAGAATAGCAAAATGAAATTTTTGTGTTTCTCAGTTGCTGGTGTTAGCCATGTTTTCCCTTTTTGGGTCTGTCTCTGGACCTTTCACAGCTCCAAGCCTTATTGTCTCACTTTGGTGGGGTGAGGCGAAGCCTCCTGCTGACTTTAAACCCTCCAACCATATTCTGCTGGTCTCTTTGGATGCCTAGTCAGAGGGGTGCTCGGCTTTGCTTTTCCACCTTCCTATGTTTTTGAGAGGATGGGGGCCAGGTCTGGGCTGCACTCTTCACAGTTGACCAGACTCAAGCTCAAGGTTCTCTGTGTGCTGCCAGTCTTCCACTGTCCATGTGTGCCAGGCCGGAGCCTTTAATCCACCAGTTGTCCTGTCCTTGAGGTGCACCAGTTAGGGGCAACTCACACACCACCTTCTCCCTCTTTGCTGGCCTAGGTGCTAGGCACCCTCAAAGTCTCTTCAGGGTAGTTCAGCTCCCCTGCTGAGTTAAGTCTTTCTGGGGACTAGCTAGCTCATTGAGCCCTGCTGCCCAACTCTGAACAGTCCATTCGGGTGCCTCCTCCTTTCTCTTAGTGGGCCAGCTGTGCCATGGCAGGGGTGGCCAAAGCAGTGGTGAGGGGTGGCCATAGGGAGAGTCAGCCAGTGTGAGAGTTCCTTAAACAGAGACTGAGAACGTTTTTTAAAAAATAAAATCCTCTTGTTTAAGCCTGCCATTGACAAGCGCCCGGCTTTTCACACAGCCCAACTTTCTAACCAGACCAGAGACTATCCATTTCAGGGTCCATAATGGCCAAACTCTTCTCCCTTCTCCAAGTGTCACCCAGCTCCCCAATTTCTCTGGTAATGATCTAGCCTAGGCCCAGCACGTGAACATTGCCTCTGGGTGCCTCCCACTTCATCTTTATTCCCCCCAGTGACTTCAAGCATCCAGGTCCCTCCTGGTGCCTCTTTGTCCTCCCAGTTTGGAAGGGGAAGAAGCTGTTGATTTGGCTCTCCTCCAAGGATCCTGTGCAGGTGCCGGGTCGGGGGCCGCAGCTTGGTCCCTGAGCTGGTGGTCCCAGGGACCTTACCATCCCAATGCAATCTCCTTACCATCTGTTTTTCAATGTCCTCTACAATTGTGGCTTCCAAACTTCACACAAGCTGGGATTCCATTGGCTCTTCAAGCTGTTCCTCAGATCAGTTAGGTGTTCCACCTGTGTGCAGAGGGAAATGGGCTCTGCTCCCACCTACCTTGCTGCCATCTTCTATGTTCCCCATTTTTTTAAGCTCAATGTCTAGTTTCCTTTGCTGCCCTTTTAATACTGATACTAACAAGTAGGGTCAAAGATTATTTTCTAACAGATCTTTAAGATCATAATTTTTCCTCATTGGATACCCTTTGTTTTCTTTATATTACTTTATTTCCAATTACTGTTGATAGTTTTATTACTTTCAGCTGTACAACACTGTGATTAGACATTTATATAACTTACGAAGTGAACTCCTTGGGTAAGTCTAGTACCCATCTGGCACCATACATAGTAATTAAAATATTACTGACTATATTCCCTATGCTGTACTTTACATGTTTGTGACTATTTTATAACTACCAATTGTACTACTTAATCTCTTTACCTTTTCACCCAACCCCCAGCCCATCTTGCAACCGTTAGTTTGTCCTCTGTTTTTCCATGTTCTCCATGAGTTTGGTTATTTTTTTGTTTTTTTTATTCCAGATATAAATGACATCATATGATATTTGTCTTTCTCTGACTTATTTATCTTAGCATAATACCCTCTAGGTCAATCTATTGTCACAAATGGTAAAATTTTACTCTTTCATTATGGATGGACAATATTTTTTACTATGGTCAGGATGTTTTATTTTGTTAAAAGTTTACTGTGAACTTTTTTTTTTAAATTACTTTATTGTTGTTCAATTAGAGTTTGAATTTTCTCTCCACCACTCTCCCCCCACCCCAACGAATCCCACCACCCTCCCCACTCCCACCCTCCCCCTTGGTTATTTATGTCCATGTGTCCTTTAGAGTGTTTCCTGGAAACCCTTCCCCCCACAGTTCCCTCCCCCTTCCCCTCTGGCCATTGTTAGATTGTTCTTAATTTCAATGTCTCTGGTTGTATCTTGTTTGCTGATTTCTTTTGTTGATTATGTTCCAGTTAAAGGTGAGATCATGTGGTATTTCTCTCTCACCACCTGGCTTATTTCACTTAGCATAATGCTCTCTAGCTCAATCCATGCTGTTGCAAAGGGTAGGATCTCCTTCTTTCTCTCTGCTGCATAGAATTCCATTGTGTAAATGTACCACAGTTTTTTGATCCACTCATTGACTGATGGTCACTTAGGTTGCTTCCAGCACTTGGCTATTGTAAATTGTGCTGCTATGAACATTGAGGTGCATAGGTTCTTTTGGATTGGTGTTTCAGGGCTCTTAGGGTATAATCCCAGCAGTGGAATTGCTGGGTCAAAAGGCAATTCCATTTTGAGTTTTCTGAGGAAATTCCAGACTGTTTTCCACAGTGGCTGCACCAGTCTACAATCCCACCAACAGTGCACTAGGGTTCCCTTTTCTCCAAATCCTCTCCAACACTTTTCTGTTGATTTGTTTATGATGGCCATTCTGACCGGTGTCAGGTGGTATCTCATTGTGCTTTTAATTTGCATCTCTCTGATGGCTAGTGATGCTGAGCATCTTTTCATATGTCTCTGGGCCCTCTGTTATGTCCTCCTTGGAGAAGTGTCTGTTCAAGTCTTTTGCCCATTTTTTAATTGGGTTTTTGGTCTTCCTGGAGTGGAGTCATGTGAGTTCTTTATATACCTTGGAGATCAAACCCTTGTCTGAGTCATCATTGGCAAATATGTTTTCCTATATAGTTGGTTCTCTTTTCATTTTAATGCTGTTTTCTTTTGCCATGCAGAAGCTTTTTAATTTGATGAGGTCCCATTTGTTTATTCTTTCTTTTATGATCCTTGCTTTAGGGGACACATCATTAAAGATGTTGCTGCGATGAACATCTGATATTTTCCTGCCAATATTTTCCTCTAGGATTTTTATGGTGTCATGGCGTATATTTAAGTCTTTTATCCACCTTGAATTTATTTTTGTGTATGGTGTAAGTTGGTGCTCGAGTTTCATTTTTTTGCAAGCAGCTGTCCAAACCTCCCAACACCATTTGTTGAAGAGGCTATTTTTACTCCATTTTATGCTTCTTCCCCCTTTGTCGAATATTAGTTGACCATAGAGATTTGGGTTTATTTCTGGGCTCTCTGTTCTGATCCATTGGTCTATGGGTCTGTTCTTATGCCAGTACCAGGCTGTTTTGATTACAGTGGCCTTGTAATACAGTTTGATATCAGGTATTGTGATCCCTCCTGCTTTGTTCTTCTTTCTCAAAATTGCTGCGGCTATTCGGGGTCTTCTATGGTTCCATATAAATTTCTGAAATGTTTGTTCTATATCTGTGAAATATGTCATTGGTACTTTAATTGGGATTGCATTAAATCTATAAATTGCTTTGGGTAGTATGGCCATTTTGATGATGTTAATTCTTCCTATCCATGAACATGGTACATGCTTCCATTTGTTTGTGTCTTCCTTAGTTTTTCTCTTCAGTGTTGTATAGTTTTCT
>VMDR010033485.1:0-11352 GCA_007922815.1 Macrotus californicus
AATTCCTTATCACTGGACTTTCCCAAAAAGAAAAGCTAAAAGGATTCCTTCAAGTTAAAAATAAAAGAATGCTAGACAGTAATTTGAAACCATATGAAAATATAAAATTCTCTAGTAAAGGTAAATACATGGACAAATATGAACAGCAGTATTATTGTGATTTTAATTTGTAACTCCACTTTTTATTTCTATAGGATTTGAAAGATAATAACCAGAGACATTGAAATTAACACCAAGGTGACAGTAACCAGAAGAAGGGAGAGAAGAAAATAATGTGGGAAAGAAAGAAAGGGTCATAAATGAACTTGTATAAAGGGCCCACAGACAAAGCCAAAGGGGGGTAGGATTGTGGGTGGGAGGTGGGGGTAGGTAAGGTAGGAGAAAGTGGTGGTGGGAAAATGGAGACAACTGTATTCGAACACCAATTTTTTTAAAAAAGACAAGTGTGTAAAAAATAATTATAAACCCAAAGCTAGAAAGAAGTAAGTAATAAAAATTGGAGCAGAAATCAATAAAATAAAGGATAGAAAAACAATAGAGACAATCAAATAAACTATGAGCTGAGTCTTCAAAAAAATCAACAAAATTGACACAACTTTAGCTGGATTGATAAAGAGACAGAGGAGAGAGAGATGAGAAAAATAACTAAAATCAGAATAGAAAGAAGGACATTTCTACCCATTTGACAGAAATAAAAAGGACTATAAGAGAGCACAATGAATAGTTACACCAACAAATTGAACAATCTAGATGAAATGGACAAATTCCTAGAAACACTCAACATAGAAAGACTGAACCATGAAGAAATAAATATACCAGAATAGATTTATAACTATTAAGGAGATTGAATCAGTAATCCAAAACCTCACAACAAGAAAAACCCAGAAATAAATGGCTTCACTGGTGAATTCTACCAAACATTTAAAGAAGAATTAATACCAATCCTCAAACTTTTCTAATAGTAACTAAAAAAGAGAGAATATTGCAAAGCTGATTCTATGAGGACAGCATTACCCTGACACCAAAACTAGACACTACAAGAAAAGAAAACTGCAGACTAATATCCTTGATAAATATCGATGTCAAAATCTGTAAGAAAACACCAGCAAATAGAATTCAAGAGCACATTAAAAGAAATTATGCACCATGAATGAGTCAGATATATTTCTGTAGTGCAGGGTGGTTCAACACAGGGAATCAATAAATGTAATACACCACATTTAAAAAATGAAAGAAACTATGATCATCTCACTTAATGTAGAAAAAGAATTTAACAAAAATTCAATAATATTTCATAATAAAAACACCCAACAAAGTAGGAATAAAGGGAAACTATCTTAACATAACAAAGACCATATTTGAAAAATACTATACTCAAAAGTGAAATACTGAAGACTTTTCCTCTAATACTAAGACCAAGACAAAGGTGCTTGTTTTGTCACATCTGTTCAATGTAATACTCAAAGTCTTAACCAGAGCAATTAGGCAAGAAAAAAAAGCCATCCACATTGAAAAGAAGTAACAATATCTCTCTTCACAGACAACATGTTCTTATGTGGAAAAAACCATAAAGATTTTATCAAACAAAAAAACCAACTAGACTTAATAAAGGAATTCAGTAAAGTGGCAAGGTAAAAAATCAACAACCAAAATTAGTTGTTTCTATGCATTAACAATAAAGAATCTCAAAAGGAAACTGAGCAAACAATTCCACTTGCAAAAGCACTGAAAAGAATAAAATGTTCAGATATAAATTTAACCTAGGAGGCCAACAACTTGTACACTGAAAACTACAAAATATTGCTAATTTTTTTTAAATACACAAATAAATGAAAAAAATCTGTGTTCATTGAATGGAAATCTTAACATTGTTACAATGTCTATACTACTGCCCAAAACTATCTATAGATTCAGAGTAATTCCTATCAAAATCCCAATGATTTTTTTTTCAGAAATAGAAAATTTCATATTAAAATTCATTTGGAGTCACACACTTTATGATTTCAAAACTTACTACAAAATTACATGAATCAAAATAGTGTGGTATTGGCATAAAGACAGATATATAGACTAATGGAATAAAATAATAAAATAGAGAGCCCAGAAATAAACTCTCATTTATACAGTTAAATAATTTTCAACAAAGGAGCCAAGACCATTCAATCAGAAAATGACAGTTTCTTCAACAAATGGTCCTAAGTAAACTATATATACATGCAAAAGAATGAAGTTGAACTCTTAGACCATATAAAAAATTAAGTCAAGCCCTGATCAGTGTGGGCATCATGCCACAAAGCAAAAGGTCACCGGTTTAATTCCCAGTCAGGTCACATGTCTAGGTTGCAGGTTTGGTGTACAAGAGGCAATTGAGGGATGTTTCTCACGTCGAAGTTTCTCCCCCTCTCTCCCTCCCTTCCACTGTCTCTAAAACTAAATAAATAACATCTTTTTTTTCGCTTTTTTTAAATTGTTGTTCAAGTACAGTTGTCTCCATCTTCCCCCCACCATGCACCCCCACCCCACCCATCCATGCCTCCCACCTTTGAACCTACCCGCATTGGTTTTGTCCATGTGTCCTTTGTAGATGTTCCTGAAAACCCTCCCCTTTCCACCTCCATTATCCCCTCCTACCTCCCCTCTGGTTACTGTCAGCTTGTTCTTTATTTCAACGTCTCTGGTTACATTTTGCTTGTTCGTTTGTTTTGTCGATTAGGTTCCACTTATAGGTGAGATCATATGGTATTTGTCTTTCACCACCTGGCTTATTTCACTTAGCATAATGCTCTCCAGATCCATCCATGCTGTTGCGAAAGGTAGGAGCTCCTTCTTTCTCTCTGCTGCGTAGAATTCCATTGTGTAAATGTACCATGGTTTTTTGATCCACTCATTTACTGATGGGCACTTAGGTTGCTTCCAGCACTTGGTTATTATAAATTGTGCTGCTATGAATATTGGGGTGCATAGGTAAATAACATCTTTTAAAAAATTAAGTCAAATGCATCAAAGACATAAACACAACAGGTAAAAGTATAAAAATTGTAGGAGAAAACAGAGGAAAATCTTTGTGACACTGACCATAGCAATGATTTCTTGGATATGACACATAAAGCATAGGAAATAAAAATAAAGACACAGAAACTGGGTTTTTTCCTAAATTTAAAACTTTTTTTGGATCAAAGGATATAATCAACAGAGTGAAAAGGCAATCCACAGGTCAGAGGAAATATCTGAGAATCATACATACGTCTGATAAGGGATTAATATCTAGAATATATAAAGAAGACCCACAACTCAACAACAAAAACAACTCAATCAAAAACTGGGAAAAGAGCATATGGGCATATCTCCATGGAATATATAAAATGGGCCAATAAGGACATGAAAAGATGCTCAACACTAGGGAAATTCAAATCAGAACCACAAGGAGATACAACTTAATGTTCATCATGATGGTTATTATTTAAAAAATAAAATAAAATGGTTTTGGTGAGGATGTGGGGAAAATGGAAGCATTGTACATTGCTGATAGGAATACGAATTGATGAAACTGATGTGGGAAATAGTATAGTGGTTGCTCAGAAAATTAAACATAGCATTACCGTACAATCCAGTAATTCCACTGCTGGGTATGTACCCAATAGAACTGGAAGCAGGTACTCAAGCAGACATTTATACAACTATGTTCATAACAGCATTATTCACAGTAGCCAAAAGTTTGACACAACCCAAGTGCCCCTGAAGAGATGAATGGATAAACCAAATGTTATCTATACATACAATGGGATATTATTCAGCCCTTAAAATGGATGCCTATAATATGGATGCCTTGAAGACACTATGCTCAGTGACACAAACCAGCTACAAAATGGCAAATACTGTATGATTCCCTTATTTGAGGAACCAAGAGTAGTCAACCACATAGAAAAAGAAAGTGGAAGGATGGTGGTCGGAGCAGGGGCGTGGGCCATGGGGAGTTATTGTGCAGTGGATGCGGAGTTTTAGTTTGGAAAGAAGATGAAAACATTCTCCACATGGATAGTGGTGATGGCAGCACAAGAGCGTGAATGTGCTTACGGCCACCAAACTGTACGGCCACCAAACTGTACACTTTAAAATGGCTGAAGTGAGCAAACTATGAAAGAAAGAGATCTAAAAGATCTGAATCCTTTTCACATTATCAAAAATACTGAATGTACAATACCACTGCTGAAAGAAATTTTGTGATACAAACACTAAAGATTCCTTAAAAGATGAATGAAAGTACCATCTCTTACACACATTGGTTTATACTGATCTTGGCTGACTCTGACTCTATCTCGTTCGATTCAGACGATGATCATATCAGCATTTTTCATACTGCTGTACTTCCCTCCTCATTTCAAATATCTCTTATGAAACTATTATTCTGCAATAAAAGACTCCAAAACATAAGAGCTAGATGGCTCTGAGTTATTAAAATCAAAGGAATTTGCAGAATTTTTAGTAAGTGGAATAATGAGAATTAAGAATTAAGTCCTAAAGTTAACAGACTACTCAGCGGAGAAACATCAGAATCAAGTTTTAAAGACTGTGACTCTCAAGGGGTAGCACGTGGGAGCTGGGAGGTTATGAAGTGTTTTTTATGTGGTTGTAGTGGTTATTCCATGAATCTGCCCATGTGTTAAAATTCGTACAACTATACACAAAAAGGAGTCAGTAAATTTGTTTCGGCAACACAGATTCCTGTGTTTCATTTCATTATCTCTGTCTTTGTTCATTTCCTCTGTCACAGAATCCACACCCTAGGCCTCTCCGTTGACCACTGAAGTGATGTTTGCCCTTGTAGAAGCTGAGAGAGAATAGCTAATAACCATCTTCAAGTGTTAAACACTCAATTGTATCTTTAAGCAATTGAAAGAAAGTTAGTGTAAATTAAGCATCTGACATGACATTTCACTCTTGATCTCTCCGTAGCTTAGGAGAAGCGTGCACCCAATAAATATTTACCAATAGACATAGACCAGCACCGCCCTGTTCCAGAATATGTCTCTTTCAGCTCTCCCTAGCACATAAGCAGACCTACATTTAAGAAATTTGTAACAATAGCAAAGTGCCTCCAGGATATGCTGTGAAACGCATAAGCCAGAAATCATTTTTCTTTACTTACTATGCTGTCATTTACCGTCATGAGGTAAAGGCCAAAGAATCGAACACCCTTCACTAGTGGGATCATAGCAGCTTGTCTTCTTTCACGCAGATTTCCTGTTTAAGGACGCTTAACTGAGCTCACATCGTTACCTGAGGGCTGACCTGGTCTTTCTTCTCCATCAGAGTTCTCACACGAAGAAAAGGGAACTCAACCCAAGTCATCCTGCTGTTACTCAGTCATCTCCTCTGGTGTCTGCCTGAGATTAAATCAAAGCAGAGTGCTTTTCATGTGGGGATGAGTTTGCATCTGTGTCCTTCACTATATGTGTTTCTAAACTTAACTTGTATTATTCCAATGTCAACTGAAGCAGGGCCTTCCAGGCCGTACTGAGGCAAAAAGAAAAAAAACCAATGATACTGACCATGTACTTAAAATTTTGATGTTATGTTAATCATGATATTTTTCTTTAATTTTAGTTTTTTTAAATGTTGCCTCAGAGTGCTATTTACTTCAATTACTGAGTTTTTGGCAGCCCCTTACATTGTGCAGCTGAGGAGAATGTCTCACTCACCTCATCTAATCCCAGATGACAGCACAAAAAAATAAAAAATGAAAAGTCATCAAACTTCCTTAAGAAAATATTCAAAAGACTGGGAACTATAACATTGACTCTGCTCATTCAGAAATACAGTTTACCAACTGTACTAGTTTTATGGGGCTGCCATCACAACGTACCAAGAGCAGGGTGGCTTCAAACAACAGATTCATTGTCTCACACTTTCAGAGGCTGGAAGTCTGAGATCATGGCGGCAGCGCCGTGTTCCCTCTGAAGGGTTCACGGGAGGACCCCTCCTTGTCTCCTCTTAGCTTCTAGGCCTGGCTCACAGGCTTCAGCATTTCTTGACTTGCAGCTGCGCCGCTCCGCTTTCTGTCTCTGTCATCACATTGCCTTCTCCCTGTGTACCTTCACCTCGTGTTCCTACAAGGACACCAGATGTGTGAGATCAAGGTCCGGCCCTACTCCAGGGTAACTCCTTCTTAACCAATGACATCACCAATGACTTTATTTCCAAATAAGGTCACATTCTGCAGTTCTGAGGTTAGGACTTTAAGGCATCTTTTTGGAGGACACAATTCAACCCATAACACCAACCAAAACAGCTGATAATTCTTATTTTAATTCTTGGCCTGTTGGCACAGCGAGTTGCTTGTATGGGATTTGTGTGGGATGCGGCAGTGTGTTGGTTACAAATGAAGGTGTCACTGGCCACGTGGTGGCCCCACTCTGCTGTCTCAATCACCACATAACTTCTCATCATGCTTGCTCCTACTCATTTACACATCTTCTTCTTCCCCCTCCCATTCCCACCATCCTCCTTCACTTTGGTCTTACCCACAGCACAGAGGCCTAACCTCCCATCCCTTCCCAGGCCCACTCCATACTCAAATGCCCATGGAGGAAGGCCTATGGCCTAAACAGGTGGCCAGTCATTAACCAGCTCCACCCTGTCCTCCTGCAATTGATCTGAGTCTCCTACTCAACGCATCTGCCTAAATTTGCTAAAGGGGAGTGTGGGAGACCTCACAGAGGTGATTCCCAGACAACAAATCCATTTTCTCTAGTTTTTTTTCCTCATTGTGTGGGGGACGTCTATAAACTTCCTAAGGTGAGCTACTGTCACACTCACGATGCATGGGGTTTGGGGAGAGCAAGAACAGAGACGGGCTAAGAAAGGCAGCATTTGTCTATAACCCACACAGTGGTTTTTATTCTTTCTGGGCAGCCACCACCTTGGAGCAGTAAACCATTTGTTTAATCACTCTGCTTTTCCCTGACGGCCAGTAATGAAATGCCGCACTCCCTAAAATAATTTCCTGACTATTTGCTAAGATTCATCTCTGACATTTCATTAAATATGATCATTTAACTGTACAAGTACAAATGCATTTTTAATTTAGCTTACTGCAGATATTACAGATGTGGGGAAATGAATTCGTATTGCTCTGGGACAAATATATCATTCACATATGCATGCGACAAAAGAACAAATTATTAAAAATTACTGAAACTTCTATGAAGATTTATATTTAACTTTTCCATTTTCAATCTCCATGTCATTGGGAAAACATGCAGCATGCCACTTTGTCAACCGTGATTCTATGAAGAATGTGAGGGTGATTCTGGAAGGACCTTGATCAATAGCCTTCGTCCCTGTCATTGACAGACTGTGACACTGAAAGAGATGGAGATCAAGTTCCAAGTGTGAAGTTATGAAGCCTCAACACTAAAGGAGAAGGTTATTTACCTTCCTCATCAAAAGAAAACAGCAATAGGAACTGTGTATTCTATCCTGTGTGCTATAAATCCAACCATATATATGCTAAAGTTTTGTTTGCAGAAAAGTACTCAAAATATCAATTGACATTCTTGAATGTATTCTTGGTATCTATTGTAATTGGATTCAAAACTGACCAATGAGAGAACAGTCTTGGTTTTCAAGCCTTGAGCTGGGAAACCTAGAACTTACAAGTCATGGGTTAACAATTATTATGTCATAGGGTATCAGGTGTTGCCACAGAATGTACTTCATAATTGTGGGGAGAAATAAAATTATTTTTAAACATCTTTATGGTATAGTTTAGACAGAGGTCAAAAGCAAAATAATACAGGTTTGAAGCAATTGGGTAAAAGAAAATTCATTCCCAAAGTGGAAGTTCGTCATTTTCAGATACCAAAAAGTAAGAGAGCTCAAATATCCTTCCCACTTAACACACCAATAAAATTAAAGTAGTAGCTTCCAAGTCATCTACTAATCAGTTTCCAAGTCATTTACTAATTACAAGATTTGAAGTTTGGAAGGGACCTTTGAAATCATGTGAATTACACCTATTTCTGTTATTTTACAAATAACGAGGCTCAAATAACTTGTACGAACACATAAGAAGTTGGTGGACAAACCCAAACTAAAAGCCAGGACTCAATTCCTGGTCAGCACGTAATCCTCAAGAATTCCTAAAAGTCACATAGCCAGGACAGGTAAGCCCCACTCTTCATAGGAAGACATTAAACTTTACAACAAAAGGCCAGCATGCAGCTAAGCAGCTGGCGTCACCTGAGGGGACTGTGGCTCACCTCTCCACCCTGGGCAGAGACAAGAAGGGTTCATGATAGCAGGACGTTGGAGGAATTCGCGTCACCTGCCTTATGAAAACTAGCTAACCTCACAGATCCTCTGACTCCCAGCTTCTACTTTGTCAGTTGACATCTGTGATGGATGATTTTATACGTCACTTTGGGCCATGGGAATGACCAGGTATTTGATGGAATATTATTCTGGGTGTGCCCGTGAGGGTGTTTCTGAATGAATTAACATTTAAATCCATAAATTTAAGTAAAGCAGATTGCCCTCCTTAATGCGGGTAGGCTTCATCCAATCAGTTGGAGGCCTGAATAGACTGAAATGGCTGATGTGTCCCTGATTTGCAGGGAATTCCTTCGGTCTAGCTGCCTACAGACTAGAACATTTGCTTTTTCCTGCCTCCAGACTCAAACTGGAGCAGGAGCTTTTCCTTCATTCTCAGCCCTGGAACTACACTGTAGGCTCCTGAGTCTCCAGCTTGCCAGCTCCAGATCTCAGAACTTACCAGCCTCTGTCATCACAAGAGCCAATTCCTTACAAAAAAAAGCCTCTCTCTCTCTCTCTCCAGATACATATATAGATATAGATAGATGATAGATATAGATGATGGTATAGATTAGATATAGATACAGATATAGATATATAGATATAGATATAGACATAGACATAGATATAGATATAGAGATTTAGTTATAGATAGATTATAGATACAGATATAAATAGATAGGCATCCTATTGATTATGTTTCTCTATAGAACCCTAACACAATGTCCCTGGCACATTTAAATTTCACATCAATTACAATTACTTTTTTAAATGGTCAATTCTCCACTGATAAGAAACTTTAGCTCAGGCAAACAATGTAGCAACATAAAGCCCAAAAGAGTTTACAGAAATACAAAAACCTGCATGCCAGAGCTATTGGATTATATTTCTAAAACTAATGAACATAAACATTCTGTGTTACAATAAAAAGACTGTCGTTCTTTAGTATGAAACTGACCAACACAGTCATCTTCCTTTCCCAACAGAGGTGATTTTGAAATCTCACACTGAGTGAGCACACCACTTACAAGATTCCTGACTGCCTCACTCACTCACATTTGATTTGGATTTTCTCTCTTCTGATGAACAGAATGTCTTTCTTCCTTGCCAAGCTGTGAAGGGTGATGTTTCCAAGCACAGTGTGTTAAAATACAATTGGAAGGACAAAACTGCCCCCAAAGTCCTCTTCCTTTTGAGTTGTAGCCTAAGATCGCCTTGCTACTTGGTGAAGCAATTAGGCCAGCCAGTAAGAGCTTTGATTCATGTGCTCCAGGCTTCTACAATGCCACCATTTCCTAATGTTATTATTCTGCTTCTGTTGCAAGTGATGGCATTGAATGAGGCTGTGTGCCTGCAAGGACTTTGACGGCTCATCAGCAATGAGGGGGAACAAGGGATGGGTAAGCATCCCAAAGTGGTAAGATTGGAGATTATCACTCACAAAGATTATTTTTTAAACCACAAGAGCACATATGTCATTTTCAAAAGCTGAACTATAATCTGCTCATTCAAGTATATTTTTGAATGCAATGTGTCAAAACAATAAGAGGATAAGTCTGTCTCTTCAAGATGTAGCAAACAGCTGGACCCAGGCTAGCAGTGAACAACTATCCTACTGTGTTTGTTTGCAAATGCTTCACTGTGCAAGTCTGCCATTGGGTGCCACATTGAGACACATATGGTGATGTTTTACTTTGCACCTTTATTTTAAGAAGACTGGTGGCAGTGTCTTTTGTCTTCTGGGATAACAATAGTATCGTTTCAGTTACTTTTAGTGTACAGAAGGAATTAAATTATCTTCTTCTTCAAATATTCTCCTTTGAGTAGGAACAGCTATATTCCGACAAAGATAGGAATGATAGAGGTGACACACTCACTGGAAATGAAACACAGGTTTGGCATCCTAAAACAATCATCTAAGGAGACATATTGCATTTCCCTTCTCTCCTCCTCAGAATCTGATTGCCAAGCAGAGCTTTATACGGGATGTCTAGCTTAACCCCTTCATCAATCTGGTTTAGCAACAAACAAGCCTTGAGTAAAAGGAATGCCTGCAGTTTCTCATCTTTATGCAAATTGGCCCAGAATCCCCATATTTACTCAGTTGCAATCCATTCCATGTCTTGACTTCACAGATCTCCACGTTTTTGGCAATTTCCCTTCTGGTGCCCATCCCTCCCCCTCCAAGTTTGGTGTTCAAAATGGCCACCAACCATCTCCAAACAAGACCTTTGAATTCTGATCTCCTCTCTCCCCATTCATGAACTAAGACTGATAGAAACCTCACTGTTTGAAACCAATTTGCCCACTGGAATACTATGCTTGCAGGTAGCTATCTCCTTTTAGAAATGAGTCACCTGGGCAGAATGGCCACCACGAACAAACCAATAAACAACAAGTACTGGTGAGGATGTGGAGAAAAGGGAACCCTAGTGCACCGTTGGTGGGGATGCATACTGTTGCAGCCGCTGGGGAAAACAGTATGGAATTACCTCAAAAAACTAAAAATGGAACTGCTTTTGACCTGGAAATTCCACTGCTGGAATTATACCCTAAGAATCCTGAAACACCAATTCAAAAGAACCTGCGCGCCCCAATGTTCATAGCAGCACAATTTATAATAGCCAAGTGCTGGAAGTGCCCAACAGTAAATGAGTGGATCAAAAAACTATGGTACACTTCTGGCCAAGATGGAGGCGTAGGTAGACACCCTGTGCCTCCTCGCACAACCAAAAGACGGACAACAACAAATTTTAAAAGAAAAAACAACCAGAATTGACAGAAAATCGAACCGTATGGAAGTCTGACAACCAAGAAACTAAGAAACATACATCCAGACCGCGTCACAACGCAGCGACGTGGCCGCCCTGTCCTGGTGAACACCTAAGGCTCCGCCCCTTACTACGTAACAGGCGCACCAAGACAACAAAAATGGCCCAAATGAGAGAACAAATCAAAGCTCCAGAAAAAATACAACTAAGCGACGAAGAGATAGCCAACCTATCAGATGCACAGTTCAAAACACTGGTAATCAGGATG
>VMDR010033486.1:0-11350 GCA_007922815.1 Macrotus californicus
TACTTAGAAAACACATGAAACCGATTGTCCTAAAGTATTGTCTCTTGCAGCTTAAAACATTCACTATTTGATCTGTAATGTTGCTACATTATAGAATAACAAGGAAGAGAACTGTAAGATATATTAATACTCACACGTGAAATAAAATAGGTCTGAATTTAGGCAAGGTACAAATACACAGCAATAACTTCTGCCTCAGTCGATCTTAAAAGATACAAGATGCAGAAAAAAACAGGCAGATTACATACTCACTGCTTTCCTTCATGGTTGAGGTTATGGAGCATTCGCCTTTTACAAGAAGACCTCAGAAACACTGGTAAGTACAATAATGGCTAAGCATACACTTGTAAGAATGTGAAGCTTGGCCAGCACAGGCTCCTGTGCCCTCCCTCTTCCTCTCAAACAAAAACAGAAAAGGACTGATGCACCTGCAGAGCTATCACCGGAACCTCCTGGATATCTGTATGTACAGACTGGACTAGACAATGAAACAGAGACATTCAGTGGTAGTGTCGTCTCAAGAATCAACAACTGTTCCAGATAAAAATATTCTAGCTGGAAAGGAAGAGTCACTCTTCCCAGTCATCTCAACAAAGGGCAAAAAATAGAAAGGGAAAAAATTACCTGATAAAGCTGTGGAGACGATGAAGCTGAAGGATCATTTGTTCAATTTTTGAAAACAATAAATTTGAACCTACTCAGTGTACCTCTAAACTCTTCCGCTTTTCTGAGTCTCCCTTCGTATCCAGATGCAGAGGAAGTGTTGCAGTTACCAGGAAGGAAGTTTTAACCAAGTTGATTATACGTGTGATTGCTCATTTTAAAAGTGTCAGAAATGCGTTTCCTGTTAATAGCACAGAGAGTGAAGCAGGAGAAGGAGCACTGTTTACCATATACATTTTTTATATTCTTTGAACTAATTTTTAATAATTGTGAGAGACCAAAGCAAATTAAAATTACATAGATCCAAAAAATCTCACATTCATGAGACACAAACACATGAAATATTTTCTAGGTAGTTCTAAGCAGAAGAAAAGGCTTAACAGTCGCAGCATTAGAGAAACAGGCTGGTCGGAAGAGTTTGAGAGCCAAATTAAATCCATTAGTCCTGCAAAGCCAATTTAATTAATTCTCCCTCGTGGGAATTCAAATGACCCCTTGTTTATACACTGCAGCTGAGGGGTGGGGGAAGAGAAACTAGTGATCTAGGGGACTCAGTTATCAAGCTGAACATTTTTAAAGACAAGTTCTGGGAGCTCACTTCCTTGGCTTGGTGAGGTAGTTCTCTATTTTTTCAGAGCATTAGGATCCAAAATATCGCTGGCTGAAACAGAAAGTACAGTGTACGTCAGTGCGTGTGCATTTGTGTGTGAGTGTTGGCGTGGAGGCTTAACTGTGGGCAATAATTGCAGACAAACTAGGAGGTTTTTGATTTTGTGGGAAAATTAGGGAGCTGAGCATTGTCACACAATCAGACAGCTAGTCACTGGGAGATGGCTCCTGATTGTCATGGGAGTAGAGGATCCATAGAAAAGCCATACTAAATAATTTTTACAGTAGCTCTGTGTCTTCCAGGTGACCTCAATTCCTTCTAGAACCCCTGAGCACACTCAGATCCTGGACCAGTGCCCTCTGACCTCCATCTCAGGGTTCCTATATGAGTTCATCCTCCACTTGGGTTATCATGGACTCCAGTTGAGCCCCAGGGACCACAAGTATGATGGTGTTAGCCTCACAGGTTTCTTGGAAGTATATAATTAAAAGTTCTCTAAATCACTCTGACATCATGATACATGATTGACAGGATCTATCTCTTTCACATAGGCCTCTTGCATCTTAGCTTTTCATAAATTGTACTGAAAATTTATGCTGATGTCAACTATTATTTTATATATAAAGGGCATTATTTTATATATAAAATAATAGTTGACATCAGCAGTCAAACTATTGAATTCAAAAGCTGTGTCCCAAATATTTAGAGGGGCTTATTAGCACCCCAAAATATATTCTTATATAGAAATACTTCCTTAGGAAGCTGGCAGCTTTAGAAACCTCAACGCTGGCCCTGTTGACTGATTCTGAAGGAGGGACCAAGGAGTCACACTGCAGGAGTTTGCCAAGCTGTTCTTCATACAGAGTGTGTTGGGAGGGCTCACAGGGGGAGGTGGGCTAGACAGGGGTCTGGGGTTAGTACGGCTGACCACAGAGGGACCATGAGCTTGGCGAGCTCTGTTCTCCAGACCAGTCAATAGATTCTGTCCCTCAACAGATTCTTTCCCTGCCCTGGTTCAGTCACACCCTGGGGCAAAGTCCCAACCTGACACCACACCACTCCCCCCCCACCCCCCACCCCCAACATACACACGTTATTTCAGAGATGCTAGACTCTGGCTCTTGGGTTTCTTTGCCTCCGCAGGAGATACCCAGTTAAGTTGAATTATGCAAAGTTGTCTGTTTTATGACTGAACTTGCAAATACTTCAGGTTTTATTGGTGGTTAGAGAATAAAAGTACCCTGACCTTCCCCAAATCCTAGTATAGCCACTAAAATTTGACTACATATAGTAAATGTTCCAAGGGAGAAGTAATGGCTGGTGTCTCCTTCTTCATTGTGGGTGCTTCCGCCATGCAGAGCAATTCGTTACCAGTTAGGGCCTCTTTTATCTCCAGATTTTTAGGTTAGAAGACCCCCCAGACTTCATTATAATCCTGTTTTTATCAATGTGTTTCTTTTCTTTTTTTTTCTTCTGTGAATCTCCATGCATCCAGCACCATGTTTTACAGCTAGCTGTCGTACACTGCGCTGGAGTTACAAAACATTCAATCAAATTGTCTGGCCTCCTATAGCACATCCAACTATCACAGGAACAAGAAGATGGAACAGATTAGAAAATAAGCACACAGTAGGGTGTGCCAATGATTGATAAACAGGTTAAGAATGAATTATTTGCTGAGAAGGGATCTTTGTTATAGCCTTCAGAGAGCTCGTTCATGGTCTGTTTGGAGAGACAAGGCACACAGATGAGAAAATAGGATGTGTAATAGTTTATTGGCAGAGGTCACTTTGGGTGTGATTAATTTTTTTTTTTTAATTTTGTAGGAGGAGACCCAGAATTTAAGGCAAGAGGGATCAAGGGAAGGTCTTCAAGCCAAAACTGTGAACAAATGGAACAGTTCAAGGAACAGTGAATATATCTGGTGAAATGGAGGGTTTGTAAAGGACAACAGTAGAAGGTACAGGAACAACACGGCAAGATAGGCATGTTCTTCCCACTTATTTCATATCTCGGCACATGGAAACAGTATCAACATTTGTATGGCAGATGGGTGCAATGACCTGTTTGCCCTCCTACCCCAAATTCATGTAGTGAAATCCTAGCCCCCAGTGTAGTGACATTAGTAGGTGGGGCCTTCGGGAGACAATTAGGTCATGAGGGCAGACCCCTTATGAATGAGATTCGGGCCTTCCTAAAAGGACCTCAGAGAGCTCCCTTGCCCTCCCTCTGCCATGTGGGGATACAAATATAGCTGTGTCTGCAATCCAGAATAAGGCCCTTGCTAGAACCTGACCATGCATGTGCCCTGATCTCAGACTTCCAGTCTTCAGAACTACCAGAAACAAGTTTCTGTTGTTTATCAGCCATTCCGTCTGAGGCACTTTGTTACAGCAGCCCGGACTGACTATGACACTGGGGTGAAGTGAAGCTTGAGATAATGCCTGCATCCCCAAGGGCCCTGAACCCCTTTGGGACACACTGGTTGGGAAGCTGTGTTATTGGTAATTGTTCTGGGCAGGGTAGGGATCTGACTCAGACGTACATGTGTATCTCTCAGCTTGAAAAGCACTAGAATCCATCCTTTCATGTGTTTTCAGCTCAGCCTCAAATGGCTTATACAATGTGAACAAAAATGCTAACAGACATTTTAATCTACTGCAACAGTTTAGTTGATCTTCATGCCTTGCTTTTTTGTATGGGCATGAATGCCAATCTTTATGAGGCTTTTTGGTCTGTACCTGGTATGATGAAAGAGAAGCATCCTGGTATTGTAGAAGCACTAGCAATCATCAGACCTGGGTTTATTTCTGCTCATTCTCTAGGCCTAATATATATGCTAATTTATATCTTTCAGCTTTCTAATCTACCAAAGGGATAAAAACCGTCCTACATATCCCATAGGAAGTTGTCATAAATCTCCGATTTTCAATGAAACATCAATTTATCTAACTGTACAAATGCCATTGTGTTAGATATGCCAGAGGACCTGCAATTCCAAGTGTCTCATACCAACACAACATTCAGAGGAAGAGGCATGTCAGCCTGTGCGTTCCTTTTTCAGAGATGGCAAAACTTTCCCCGGAGCCTCCTGGGTCCCCTCATATCTGTGGGCAGAACTGGGACAAGTGCCCATCCATCTCTCAGCCAATCACCGAGAAGGGGGAAAGAATTACATGAGCAGTTTGAGCTAATCAGGGTTTTACCTCTTGAGTTCCTAGATGGAAGAGAAGGGTGGATCTCAGAAAAAAATGTCAGCGCTCTGACAGCAAGGACAAAGGAGCACCAGGGAGGACACCAGGAGAGTTTGTCACAGCCTTGAATGCCTTTATGGAGGCAGGCTATTATCATGCCATGTGGGTAGAGGGGAGCCACTGTAGGGTCAGGGAAAAGAAGCTATAGGAAATCAGTCACAGTCAACATGGCCCCAGCGAGCCATAGCCAGACCCAGGTACCTGTGGGACCTCCCACACATTCTCCATTCTTATGGTCAGAAATTGGTCATTGAGGGCACTTTTCTCAATTTCCTCGTTCAGCTAAACTTTGCCGATACAGCTCAGTAAGCACTTCACAGATTTCTAGAAAATTTTTTTTTTCCGTAAATTGATGTTTAAACATCCAGATTCCTTAGCATGATACAACAGACCTTTATGATCTATTCTGTATGGTCTATCCTTAACTCGCTGCCTTGTCTTCCAAATTGACTCTGCATTTGAATGAAATTGATTTCTGCTCTCACACTTGCTGTGCTCTCCACACATCTGTGCTGCCACATGCTGCTTCCTCTGCTCCATCTCTTCCCCTCATTCTTTTCCCTCCTCTTCTTCCCCCTCCTCTCCACCCTTCAGACATTTGATCAACTCTTCTTCTACTCAGTTTGTGTAACGTCCTCTAGGAGGGCTTTCTGGTTTAGGGGAGCACAGGGCAGGGAAGCTTTCCTCCATTAGTGACCACCACCACCAAGGGCAAACTCTTCCATAGCACCCGCTGTGTGTCTTGCATTGTTCTAAGCACTTTAATATATTAATTCATTTAATCCTCCCAACAGCCCAAGGAGAGGGGCACTACTGTAAAACCCATTTACAGATGATGAAATTAAGGTATAGAGAAGACAAATGATTTGCCCCAGGTCCCGCTGCTGGTAAGTGGCAGTTGTCAGAGCACTTCTCCCTGTGGAGGGGAGATGTTTATGAGGCTGCCTGCTCCACCAGACTGTGAGTGCTTGGGGACAGTGGCTGCTCTGTTCATCACGGAACCCCCAAGGCCATGGTACTTGCTGCATACAAAGCAAGGGCCTTGATAAACAACTGTGAAATGGATAGTTTGTGTAGAATAGCTCCTTTTTTTTATATAGTCAGTGGATTCACTTGCACTCATAGGTAGCAACAGGAATATTGGGTGATTCTCCTGAAGGCCCAGATCAACCCACGTGTCCCCTCTCTCCCATTTAACCACGAAAGCCTGCAATCTGCCTCCTCCTGAACCCTGAGAAGGAAACTTGGGAGAGGAATGATGTGCAGTGTGGAACTTGGGAGGGAACCTCGTCTGATTAACATTATAAGCATCTATATGGGAACTTTAGAAATATCCCCCTTTTAGCCCCTCTGCCTGACCCAATTTATTTTCTTTGTTGTTCCCTTATTTATATTGACTGAAACCTAAGACCAAAAACTACTACATTCTTGTGATTAAGAACTTTTCCATCTAATGGATACCCAGACTCACCCCTGGGACCCTGTCTTTAGAATGATCTTCAGACTGTCAAGTATTTTTATCTAGCTCTCTACTCACAAAGCCTATCTGTCTCTATCTATCTCTTATGCACGTACCAAGATCCTGAATTAACTATTTGTAATAGGGAGTTTCCAAATCAAAGATGGTTCTGGTGGGCAGGATAGATAGTAAACCAAGGCAGGGAGGAGAAGGGAGACATGTCTCACCCATTAATTCAGCAGTCCTGAGCCTGGTTAGATAAGACTGCCTGGTGTTCCAAAAATCACAAGAAAAAGATAGCACAGGGAGGGGAGCCCTGGCTGTTCTGTGTGCTTTTGAAACTATATTAATCCCAAGATCAGAAAAGGGGAGGAGGAGAGGGAATGTAGAAGTTGGGTACAAACATAAAACCCCCAAAATCTCAACAGTCGGAGCACTCAGAGTAGCTGGGTACCTGCTTGCAGCTTCGTACTCAAGTGTATTTCATAAATAAACTTGCTATCTCATTTCCACTATACATGTTGTCTCTCACCTGAATTCTTTTCTTGAGAGGGAGACAAGAGCTGAGGAGGGGTCTCCCTGGTAACAGTTCCTTTACTCGCAGGATTTTTCTTGTTTAAGGGCCTAGCAGAGGGTCTTAAGAGATAAGAAGCTTTAGAACTCTCAAATAGAGCCTGATCTCAAAGCCTTGGTCTTAAGGCCCTGACATCAGAATAGAAGCTGCCTCTTAGGTCTTTATGTGGAGGATTGTTCTTTCCAAAGCCCTGGGTTCCTGAGTCTGCAAGGAGCCACTGGAAGGAAGCCAGAGGATGCCCTGCCTCTCCACGTTCAGAAAAAGGGTGCATGGGTGTGGACTGAAGGTAGGTAGAGGGGCGGGGGTGCTGGCCTGAGCTGTTTCCCTGGCTCCGGATGCAGCAGGGCCACAGCCCTACAGGGCCTTCTTTTGGTGGCTAGAGGGAAGCTCTCCAGAGGCATCCAGGCCTCCTAGTAGGTCACTTGCAGGACCTGTGTAAGTGGAGAGGGAGGGCGGGACCAGTGACCTGGGGCTACAGCTGCACCTGTCTTTCTCTGCACCTAGGAAGAATCCTCTTCTCTTCCAAAGCTACAACACTCATTTCGTGGGCCTGCTTTTTTAATAATTATAATTGACATATGGTATTATATCAGTTTCAGGCATACAACAGTGATTCAACATTTATATTCCTTGCCATGGGAGCATCACAATAAAATCTGTCACCCTACAAAGTTATTACAATAATACTGACTTTTCTCTAGCTTGTACATTACATCCCCATGACTTATTATTGTTATTTTTTTAATTGGAGGTTTTTACCTCTTATTCCCCTCTGTCAGAGAAGTTTTGGAGATAAGGTGAAAGCCCTGATGGGTGTGCCTCAGAGAGGGCAAGTTCCTCTAGGGTCTGCCCAATCCCATGCCTGGCAAGAAGAGTTCTGTAGCAGTTTTTAAACAATTAAGAGCCAAATGGAACAGGGTGGGGTGGAGTAGGGGTGGGGATAGAGTACACCTATACAGCTGGACTTCCTTTTCTAGATTAACAGCTCTATTGATGTATACTTTACATACCATCCCCTTCAGTCTCTGAAGCAAAGGCAACAGTCCTAAGGCATTGATTAGGGAATGCTGTGTTAATCACCAGGACAAAGTCTCAGTGGTTTGTATCTTCTGCATTTCGTAGTCCCAAGCTGGCCGGGTGAGATTGCGCTGTTTTAGGCATTCATTCAGGACCCAGCTCCTTCCCACGAGTGGTCCCTTCCTCCCCGGGGGGCCTTGAGGCCTCCAAAGGGCATTTGGGAAACTCGGCCTGCCTGTGCGTCCAGGAGAAGAGAGCAGGTTTGGCAGAGCCGTTAGCATTACGTTTGCCACAATGTGTTAGAGATGTTAAGGCTCTGATGAGCATGATAAAATGTAAGTACTATCATATATCTAATTTTGCTTTATGAATTCTTTCTATCATGACACACTTAGAATATGGCCTGTCAGCCTTAGGTGGTCATTGACATTGTGATTATATCTTGCTTCTATGTAGAGTGGCTAGTGGTAAGTAAAGGGTTGCACAAAACCAGAACCTGGCAGTCCTCCTTGTGTGCTTCTCCGAACTCCTCTGCAGGCCTCCCTCACTTGCCGGCAAATTCTCTTCTAATCAGGCAGAGCAGTAAGCCAGAGAACGCACACAAGAGAATGGAAAGACATTACTAGATAGCCAAGGAGTTACACTGTGAAGGCTAACCAAAACATTTTATAAAATTCACACTTTGGAGTGTTCTATCAGTTTATTCTAACTACCCCCATCACTATTAAAGTTTATTTATCACAATAAAAGTTCATTTTTAGAGAGGGCTGGGGAGGGATAGGGCCAGAAACATCAATGTGTGGTTGCCTCTCCCATGTCCTCTACTGGGGGACCTGGCCTGCAGCCCAGGCATGTGCCCTGACTGGGAATCCAACCAGCGACTCTTTGGTTCACAGACCAGCACTCAATCCACTGAGCCACACCAGCCAGGGTAATAAAACCATTTTTAATTAAAAGCTTTATATGTATGATCAGCAGGGTAAAGGATTGGTGGAAGGTCTGGGTCATATAGTTATCTGGAGACCAAGCTGTTAGAGGCTTTGTCATCATCTAAATGTGGCTTTCTAGGTTGCTTCAGGCATCAATAACCAGTCAGAAGATAAGAGTAGCAGGAGGTTTTATGGGCTGGGCCTGAAAGTGGTGAATGGCACTTTCACCTTCATTACATTGGCCAGAACTCAGTCATGTAACAGACCTCTTGCAAGGGCCTGAGTATATCTCCTGTTGCAACTCAACAGCATCTCTACCCTATGGTGGTGGTGGGGAGATTCTTCGGTCTTTGGTGAACAGCTTGTCATCCCTGCCGTATTAGTACTACCAACTTCTCTTTTCTTTTAACGTATATGCAGCGCCCTGGCTCTGCCAAAATGAGATGTACTAGGGATGTTGATTCTAAGAAAAAAAGATCTTGCTTTAATATGAAGGTATAAAAGAATGAAATGTTTTGTTGTTGTTTGATTGATAATATAAGTTTGTTGGATTGATGATCTGAGTTCCAAATGAGGGGATAGATAGTGTGGATTGCCATATGGTACCTAAGTCCAAAGAAGATAAAAAGCAAAAGCAGACGTGATAGTCGATAAGGCTGGTGAAATATACTCCAGTTCTCCTGGAAGGTGGTAGAGAGATGAAAATCCTCCACCCTCTTTGAAGTTAGGAGTGATCATTGATTTGTTTGACTAATGGAAGGTGAGCAGAAGCTGCTGTGGATAACTTGGAAGCACATATTGAGGCCTTGTCAGCCTGGCCCCTGGAAGACGGGGATCAGCAGACCTCCCCAGTTCACGCATGTTCAGCATGTATATGGGCAGAAAATGCACCTTTCGTGGGTCTAGGTGTTCAGATCTTGGAGTTGTTTGTAAATGCGGGTCTGACTGCTACATCAGGGAAAGGTTCTCCTTGAAAACAATAGGTTGAGATAATATTTTGGATCAGGTTTTAAAAGGTTAAATTTCACTCTATGGGATTTGAAATGTAAAGCTGCTTTGGGTGGGAGATTTTGTTGACATCAAATTTAAGTGGTATAAACCAATCCTATTTACTCACTAAAATACAATATTCAATTTAAAAATGCTACAAAGTGATGCTATAAGCTTCTTTATTATGTAAAATACCAAAGAAACAGCCAATATTTTATCTAATGTTTAAGGTATACTATTACAAAAAAAATAATAGCTAATTTCTTTTTCCAGCAGTTTTTAAATAAGATAATTTTCAGAGTTTTGGATGTAGATTTTAGTAAAAATAAATCATACATAATTCTTTTTGTCTTTCTTCATAAAAATTGTTCCTCTTCCCCTTCAGGGATTTTGTGTGGCTTTTCTTAGAAACTCGTCCTTCTTAATGGTATTGAAATAACTGAAATTAATGCCAGAAGCTCTTTTTCTCCTTTTGTTTCCTCAGTTCTGCTTTAAAAATTCTGACTATCACATTTAAATTGCAGCAGTAGTGTAATTGCGACCAAGGCCAAGCTACACTGTGGATGCCTTGTATCCTCTGCCCCAACACGCCTCACAATGGATAAAGATGACAGCGATGTTAAAACGTGCATGTACCTCTTAGACAATACTCACAGTAGTTTGTGAGTCTTCTCTTTTTGGCTATACAGCAGGAAGTTCCAGACTTAACAGAAAACAGGATAGGCTATGCTGGTGTTTAACAAATGCCAGGTTTGGCTTGGCTACATCAGAGCCCTCTGGCAGACTTGTTAAAAAACAGGTTTTTTAGTTTCAATCCCTTCTCCCTGAATCAAAAGGACATGGGATTCTACATTTATAACAATCTCTCCAGTTGATTCTGGTGGACAGCCAGGTCCATGTCAGCAAAGGCCATAGAGGGCCCACAAAAGACAGCAAAGCGGCCATTTGCCCTCCTTGTCCTTCCTCGGTCATGAGGGTATGTGCACTTGCCTCTGTGCCATAGACCACCTTGGGACATAAGAGAACTGTCAGGGAGTTTACTGCCTGTGTTTTCTTCTAGGTTTATATGGTTTGGGGGCTTACATTTAAGCCTTAATCCATTTTGAGTTTATTCTTATATACGGTGTTAGAAGATGATCTAGTTGCATTTTTTGCACGTATCCAATTTTCCCAACACCATTTACTGAGTAGACTATCTTTAGCCCATTGTATGTTTTTGCCTCATTTCTCAAACATTAATTGACTACAAAGGCTTGGGTTTATTTCTGGGGTCTCTATTCTATTCCATTGGTCTATTTGTCTGTTTCTGTGCCAGTACCAGGCTGTTTTGACCGCTAAGGCCTTGCAGTATAGTCTGATATCAGGTAGCATGATACCTCCAACTTCTTTCTTTCTCAAGATTGCTGAGGCTTTTCGGGGTCTTTTGTGGTTCTGTAGAGGAAAATCAGGGCAAAAAGGCTCACCCCAAGATGGCTACCCCTCCCTGCCGAGGCTGATGGGATAACTGCTTGTCTTCCACTTCTGTAAACCTGCTTGGCGCTCTTTCCTAGCTCCGCCCTGCAGGACCTCCCTCCACCCTAGCCATAAAGGAAGAGTGAAACCTTAGTTCTGGGCTCAGACTTTGGAGGGGACTCCTCTGAGCCCGCATGTGTAAATAAAGTCTCCCTTCGCTACCCTCTCATCTCGCAGGAGTCTTATTTTCTGCAACAGTTCCATATAAATTTTTGCATTATTTGTTCCAGTTCTGTGAAAAACATCATTGCTATTTTTAAAGGAATTGCTTTGGGTGGTGTGGACATTTTAAAAATGTTATTTTTTTCTGCCCTTGAACACAACATATGCTTCATTTGTATC
>VMDR010033487.1:0-11350 GCA_007922815.1 Macrotus californicus
ATATAGTAAGGGCTTGGTGATGATGAACTCCTTGAACTTGACCTTATCTGGGAAGCACTTTATCTGCCCTTTCATTCTAAATGAAAGCTTTGCTGGATAGAGTAATCTTGGATATAGGTTCTTGCCTTTCATGACTTGGAATACTTCTTTCCATCCCCTTCTTACCTGTAAGGTTTCTTTTGAGAAGTCAGCTGACAGTCTGATGGGAACTTCTTTGTAGGTAACTGTCTCCTTTTCCTGCTTTTAAGATTTTCTCTTTATCTTTAATTTTGAGTAATGTAATTATGATGTGCCCTGGTGTGTGCTTCCTTGGGTCTAACTTCTTTGGGACTCTCTGAGCTTCCTGGACTTCCTGGAAGTCTATTTCCTTTGCCAGATTAGGGAAGTTCTCCTTCATTATTTGTTCATATAAGTTTTCAATTTCTTGCTCTTCCTCTTCTCCTTCTGGCACCCCTATGATTCAGATGTTGGAATGTTTAAAGTTGTCCCAGAAGTTCCTAAGCCTCTCCTCATTTTTTTGAATTCTTGTTTCTTCATTCTGTTCTCGTTGAATGTTTATTTCTTCCTTCTGCTCCAAATTCTTGATGTGAGTCCTGGTTTCCTTCCCTTCACAGTTGGTTCCCTGTCTATTATTCTTTGTTTCACTTTGCATAGCCTTCACTTGTTCCTCTATTTTGTGACCACACTCAACCATTTCTGTGAACATCCTGATTACCAGTGTTTTGAACTCTGCATCTGATAGGTTGTCCTCCTTGCTTAGTTCTTTTTCTGGAGTTTTGATCTGTTCTTTCATTTGGGCCATATTTTCTTGTCTAGTTGTTCCTGTTACATTGTCAGGGGAGAGCCTTAGGTATTCACCAGGGCAGGGCAACCCACTCTGCTGAGTTGTGACACAATGTGTGGCAGAAGAGTCAGTGAGGGAACAATGCCACTTGCTCAGCTCTTGCCCCACAGTCAGTCACTTTTCCTGCTACCCACAAGCAAATTGAGCCCTTCTGGTGCTGATTCCCCAGTTGGTGGGCTTGTGTACATCCTGGGACCCTATGGGCCTCTCCAACAAACTCCCTGTGAGTCTGGGAGTTTCTCCCACTGTTGCAATCCCCACAGATTTTTCGAGCCAGAGATTTTGAGGCTTTCTTTTCCCATGCTGGAACCTTGGATTGTGTTGTCTGTCTCATTCCCCAATTGTTCCTCCTGGCTTATCGGCATATGAATGTTGGACCCCCCTGGTCCACCAGCTGCTGCCTCGCCTGGCCCTGTCTGTCACCTTATCGTGTACCCTCTTCACCCCTGCTGCCTGACTCCACCCCTCCCTCTAGTCTGGATGAATGTTTCTTTTTTAACTTCTCAGTTGTCCATCTTCCATATTGTTTGATTTTCTGGCAGTTTTGGTTGTTTTTGGCTTTTAAATTGGTTGTTGTCCTTCTTTGGTTATGCAAGGAAGCAAAGCATATCTACCTACACCTCCATCTTGACCTGAAGTGCTCTGGTACTTTTCAAGCTGCTGCCCCAGCACTGGAGCTTAGAGGATGAGTCTGAGTAAGTATGTGTGTGGGCTCTTTAAGAGGAATTGTCTGGGACTCCAGAAGCCCTCTATCTCCCTCAGCTTCAATCCCTATTAGTTTTTACAGCCAGAATTTATGGGCACTTCTCTTTCTTGCTGTAGAACTCTGGGCTTGGGGGCCTAGGGGTGAGGCGGAGACCCCTCACTCCTTGGGGGGTACCTCCACTGCTGAGATATTCCTCCTGATTTTTACCCACCACACATGGGCATGAGACTAGCTGGTTCCACATCTACACCCCTCCTACCAGTACCAGTGTGGTTTCTTCTTTCATCCCTTAGTTGTAGGACTTTCATTCAGTCAGACTTAGGTGGTTCTGAATGATGATTGTTGTGTAGTTTAGTTGTCATTTTGATGTGGTTGCAGGGGGAGGTGAGTACTTCATTTACCTATGCTGCCATATTGACTGGAAGTCTACACTTTGTTTTAAAATAACCCAGTGACGAGGGAGTGCTGTGGAATTGGGTGATGGTATGTGTGAAACAACTGTGGCTTTAATTCGATAATTGCTAAAGTTAGGTGATGGTTACATGAAATAATGTACCCATCTAATAATTATTATTCTTTCTCTTTTCATAGATGTTTGAAAATTTCCATAATAAAAAGTTAAGTAAAAAGTATCTTGAGCCCCAAAAGTACTGCCAATCCTTTGATAAATTCATGGTGATCTCTGATGTGTGCTCTTTATACATATAAGTTTGGGGAGCCAGAACTGGGTTTGTGACTTAGTAATTAAACTGATACTGGTTATTTAACTTCCTTGAGTTTTAGTTTTTCTATCTATAAAATGGGAATATTAATAACACCTTATTAATTCAGTGTTGTGAGGTAATTTGGTAGGTAGAATGCTAAGCTCTGGGCCTAGCACAAAATTGAGGCTCAATATTTGTTTCTGTCTCCCCATTCCGTCCCAAGATTGGTATACACACCATTGACTAAAACCATATTTTCCACAATAATATCATCTAAAGATGCTGCTGAGATGGAGGCCTTCATTAGTCCTAATTTGAAGATAGAGAGAACCTCTCCAGTTTTATTCCCTATTGACCTTGGCTAATCTTCCCAGAAATCCAGATCAAGGAGCCTTCAATTTACAAAGATATGGTGTGGACTATCCACAGTCAGGTTCATTCTGATCATAGGTTCAGCCACAAGAGCCAGTGTGCTTTCCTAACTGAGAAATATAAAAACTGTAGAGACTGGATTTATTTAAAGCAAATAAGGTTCTCATTACAAAATGCTCATATACCCCTGCTATCTGGAAGATTAAGCACATCCTTACAAAAAGGTAATGGCATGTGCTTATTGCAAAGTTAATGGCATAGAACTGTGTCTTCTATTTATCTAGTTCTTTGGGTCTTAAAAAATTCTAACCAACTTTATACACTGTGCAAATTATGTATTTCTATATACACATACTTACATAGTATATGTGTAGAGATATATAATCATATACATATATTATATATGTTTTCTGTCTTCTCTACCTGTAAAATTGTGAAAATAACCTCAGAAGTAAGGAATTTTTTATTTGGAGACCATTGCTTGGATAAAATGCTTTTGGTACATTTAGAAGTAGCTATCATGATCTTACTTTATTTAAATTTATTTCTGTAGTTGTTGCCTCTTCTCTGGGATGCATTCCACCTGTTCACCACTTTCTGAATATAACTCAGAATTCTTAGTTCAGTATTCACTAACTCGGTGTTCTCCACAATTTTATAGAACATAACTGCAGGGAATAATGATGATCCACTGCATTTCCTTGTGAGGACCCCGACAGGCCAAGTGCAAAGGTGCCGACTGTGGCCAGGCCAGAGCAGACTATCAGATTCGGTTTTTTGCGGGGCATCCCGGCCTCTTACTTAGTCAGCCAGCCTCGGGTGTGCCAGCTTTGTCACTAACTCTGGGCTTCCCCCGTTCTCTCCTGCAGCGGGGCACAGCCGAGCCCTTCTTGAGGCTCCACAACCTGTACCCGAGCCCACGCTGCGCCAGGCAGGCCGCCCTGCCCAGGCTGAGCCGCAGGGTGGCCAGTCAGCACTCATACCCGCTGAATCGCTTCTCCTCGGTGCCCTTGGACCCGATGGAGCGCCCCACCTCCCAGGCGGACCTAGAGCTAGACTACAACCCTCCCCGCGTGCAGCTCAGCGACGAGATGTTTGTGTTTCAGGACGGGCGGTGGGTCAATGAGAACTGCCGCCTGCAGTCGCCCTACTTCTCCCCCTCGTCCTCTTTCCACCACAAGCTGCACCACAAGCGGCTGGCTAAGGAGTACCTGCTGCTGGATGAGAACCGCGCCCTGCGGGAGGAGAACCGCGCCCTGCGCGAGGAGAACAAGACCCTCCGCAAAGAGAACAAGATCCTGCAGGTCTTCTGGGAGGAGCAAAAGCTCCCTCCAGGCCGCGAGGACAGCAGGGCCTCGTCGCCGCTGCTGCACAAGGACAGCACGGCTTTGGAGGTGGCGAAGAAGGACCCAGCCCCACACGGGCACCGCAGCAAGGAGAGCAGCACGCTCCAACTCCTCCGGGAGGAGAACCGGGCCCTGCAGCAGCTGCTGGAGCACAGGAAGGCCTACTGGGCCCCAGCCGAAGAGAAGACGGGTCCCGCGGAGGAAAGCAACCCGACTCCCTCGCCGCATGAGGAGCCTCGGGGCTCCGGGCTTCTGACGGATCCGGGCCCGGGCCTTCCCTCTGCGTTCGAGGAGCCCAAGGGACCCTCGAGCTCTCAGGAGGACTCTAAGACGCTCCGTGCCCTGCGCGAGATGGTCAGCAGCCTGGCCGGGCCCTCCCGGGAGGAGAGCCAGGCGGGCCCGGGCCCTGGCATAGCGGACGGCAGCCAGCCCCTGGAGCTGCTGAGGGAGATGAGCCGGGCGCTGCAGGCCCTGCGGGAGGAGAACCAGAGCCTGCAGGCCCTCCGCGAAGAGAACCGGCTCCTGCAGGAGGAGAACACGGCCCTGCACGCACTGCGCGAGGAGCACCGGCTCTTCCAGGAGGAGAACAAGGCCCTGTGGGAGAACAACAAGCTGAAGCTGCAGCAGAAGCTGGTCATCGACACCGTGACCGAAGTCACCGCCCGCATGGAGATGCTGATTGAGGAGCTCTACGCCTTCATGCCGGCCAAGAACAAGGACCCCAAGAAGCCTCCCAGGGTCTGAGGCCGCCCAAGCGCACAGAGGCACCGAGCTTGGGGCACAGAACATTTCCTGCCTTTTTTTTGTCTTCCTCGCTTTCACCCACCAGCTTGTGCCTGTGGAAGAGCAGAAAGATCTGCTTTCCTAAATTCAGAGAAGTAATAAAGGCGTGAGGAGGCTGAGGCCATTTAACACAGTGCTGCCCTTTCCTTTTTCTTTTCCTTTTCTTCTTTTCTCCTTTTCCCTCTCCTTTCCTTTCCCTCACCCCTCCCCTCCCCTCCCTTCCCCTCCCCTCCCCCCCCTTCCCTTCTAGAGCAGTTTTAGGTTCACTCAAAATTGAGCAGAAGGTACAAAGATTTCTCATATACTTCCTGCCCCACACATGCGCAGCCTCCCCCATTACAAACATCCCCCACCACAGGGTACATTTGTTAAAATTTCTGAACCTACATTGGCACATCAGAATCACCCAAAGTCCATAGTTTACATTAGGGCTCACTCCTGGTGCTGTATATTCTATGGGTTTGGACAAATGTCTAATGACAGGTATTCACTTTTGTATCATACAGAGTATTTTTACTGCTCTAAAAATCCTCTGTGCTCCACAGAAGGACATAAAATTCGAATCGTACAGAAGCCTTTTCAGAATTGGCTTCTTTCACTTAGTGTTATGCATTTAAGATTCCTCCATGTCTTTTCATGGCCTCATAGCTCATTTCTCTTTAGCCCTGAATAATATTTCCTTGTCAGTATGTACCAGAGCTTATTTTTTAAAAAGTCTTAATAAAAATTTCATTTTTATTCTGTTAAAATTTGGCTGACATGGAAAGAATTTTCAAATTTGACAAAGACATTTTCTGTGTTTATCTTTACTTTTTGGATGTACCATAGTTTATTCACTCACCTACTGACATCTAAGTTGCATCTAAGTCCTGGCAACTATGAATCTGGCTTCTTTTTCTTGTCTTTTTTCCCAGTTTGTTCTTTCATTATATTCTGTTTTTCTCTCTCATTTCTGAGGGGAACTTCGGCTGGAGAGGTTCCTCAGGCTGTGCAGATGAAAATCAAGAGTTGTCCAGGACCCGATCTTGTTGCTCCGGTGGCGATTCCCTCTAGTGGAGAATGCCCTGAGCCCTTCTCCAACACGGCTTTTATTAGGGTTGGAAGTGTAGGGGGATACAGCACACGTGCATAGCTTATCAGTCAATGTCCAACAATGCTATAGTTATAAAAAACTAACACTATCTATACATAACAATAAAAGAAACAGAAATCTTTTCAGGTTGGAATCTGTGAGACGTGCAGGTGCCAGATGGCTATAAAGACATGTATCATAAAGTATGGTGTTTCATTCCTTATGTCTTAAACTCAAGCATCTGGGTTATACTAACAGGGCTTATCACTGAGCAGAGCCGGCTTCAAAGGACAAAAATGTACGTTTCAGGCCTGATTCCTACAGGACCCTCAGTATTAGAATCGAGTCATGCCTGCTGCCTGCATTATGACCTGGTTTTCCAGGGAGACTTACCAGCCCCTTTCAGAACTTGCTCTTGTGGGGCTACAATCTCCGAAACCACACAGAGCGGTCCCAATACACTTCCTCGCCCTTTTTCTTTCTTTTTTTCTCCTCCTCTCTTTCTTGCTTTCCCATTGCCTTCAGTTTTTAAGGCTATGATGTGGGAGACGATCTGTGGGAGAAGAGGTGATTCTAGACAAGGGCTTTTCAGCTGTGCTGCTGTTGACATTTGGATTGGATAACTTTGTTGCATGGGCTCTCCTGCACATTGTAGGATATTTATGAGCATCCTTTTTACTTTGCTTACTAGATGCCAGTAACAGCCATCCAGCCCCAAGCTCTGACAACCAAATATATCTCCAGACATCACCAAATGTCCCCCAGAAGACAAAATCCCTGTCCCCAACACTGCTCTATGTTAAAGTTCATTCCTTGAAACACTAGTCCTTAAAATGCTCTGAACAAAATGAAGGTTTCCAGGGAGGAGGACGATGGAAAAGCTGCTACAACCCTTTCTGGCAGATTCATAATCATTCTCTACCTTAGAGGGTCTGAGAAGTCCTACAATGAAGAAACCTGCTAGTTTTGGTGAACCCAGAATAGCCTACTTTTATTTGATTGTGCTATCTCTTTTTATGTTACCCTGCTGATCATCCAGTTTGGGAAGTGGTGCTCTGTGTTCTCCTGGACCCTAGGCTCACGTCCCTACTCCTGTGTGCCCTCTGCTTGCTCATGGGTCACACTTCCCAGCTGGATGTAAGATGTGGGGTGGGTGGCTGCCAGGCTTACTGGAGGGAGGTGTAGAGGTTCAGTTTTGTTGCTCTGGGCTTTGATTCCCACTTCAAAGTTGAACATACTTTAGAATAAAAAAGTTGAAAGGTACCCTCAGGTGCTTATAGAAGGTAGTCAGACAGAGGATCCCAAACTTTGCTACATGGTAGAGTCATCTCAAGGTGTTTGAAAAATACTGATGCCTGGATTCTACCCCCAGACATTCTGATTTAATTGGTATTGGGTACAACTAGATATTGGGAGGGTTAAAAGCTCCCCAGGTGATTACAGTGGGCAGCAAGTTGAGGAATCACTGGGGGGGGGGTGAGTTAAGCCACTTGGTTCTCAATATAATGCTCTGTTCACTAGTAATGGATATAAGTGAGTAGATATATATGAGGGAAAAGAGTACCCATTTTGCTGATGGAAAAACTGATCATTATGACCGACATGAGTTTGAGACCAGAATATCCTCACTCCTAATCCATTGTTCATGCTTGCTAGATTTCTGAGTCTTGAGCAAGTTCCAGAAGGTGAGCCAAAGGCAATAGCTCACACTTGCAAAACTCTTTGTCCATTGCTTTTCACTTGATATGACTCTGTGATCTTCATCCTTCCAGGTGAGAATTATTATTTATCCTATAGCTCTGAAAATTGGAATGACAAGGATTTGCCAGAGGTTAGCCAGCTAGTCAGAACAAAACTGGGACTTCAACACAGACTTAATGATGGCAGATCTCAAAGTCTACTAGATCTCATTGCCATATAAACCTGGTCTCCAAAAATAGTTTTGGTAGCTATTTCCCAGATTTAGAAAGTTGTTGAGTCTAATCTAGGGGTGTCAAACTCATTTTCACCAGGGTCCACATCAGCCTCACAGTTGCCTTCAGAGGGCTGAATGTAATTTCAACTCCTTAACAGTTAAGGAGTAGTTACATTTGTACAGTCCTAAAAGTATTTCAGCCCTTTGAAGGCAACCACAAGGCTGATGTAACCCCCAGTGAAAATGAGTTTGACACCCGTGGTCTAATCCAAATTAGCATCAGAAATTTCAAATGAGGGAGAACAATGACAGAAATATTTCCTTTCTACAACTGATGACTACACATCTAATCTGTGCAAAAGGGTGGAAGAGGAATGATGTGAATGTAGAAGCTGAGTGGTTTATTCCCCTATTGCCACCAAAATCTGATAAATAGGAAATGGTTACTAATGGGTCTCTGGCCCTTTGCAATTTTTCCTCCTGAATTTGGTAAAATGCATCACACATCACAAAATACCATACTTTTTTTAAGCCAGTGTAATAACCTTATGGCATAGGAGGGTTTTAAATTTTTTTTAAATAAATGAAATCAATTGATTTCTGTGATTCCAGACAACTAGAAGGCAAAAGTCACACTCCATACTTGTGTTACAAATATTCAACTTGGATTAAACTACATAAAAGCATTTGGAGGCTTTCTTGAAAGCTAATGGAGATCAGAGAACTTAACACTAATTAACAATGTCAGCTTTATCAGGTAGAATCTAAATTGGTGAAAAATTAGCAAGATGAGCCATAAAATACAATTTTTATGGCAAAGGAGATGTTTACTTCAAAATAATATTTCATTGGGAACATTTAAGATTTGCCTTTAGAGAGCTAATCCTTCTAACTGTCCCTAGTTTCTCCCATTTAATCCTCAGCTTGGTTGTCTGACATTCTTGTTTGCTGGGGTCAGCTGCAAACCTCCAACCAAATTGCCTGAATCCTGTCCATAGGACTATCTAGTGACCATAAGTAGAGAACACCTACAACCTGAAACAACTAGCTAGTTAATGAAAACTAAAGCTCCCTGAAATCAGCTCAGGGAGGGGATTCTAATAGGAAAATCATCTATGCAAGGACAGTCATTCTGAATTTGGCAGAGTGGAAACAATAAGAACCAGAAACAAAACAGTTCTGAAAAAAATTTTGTGGGCTTTTGTATGCTTAGATTCTATTCTTGAACTTTTCTAAGGACTTTCTAAAAATGGAATTACCTCCATCTGCATATAATGAGTGTTTGTTGGAATCCCAGCAGGGAACAAGGTACTTTGGGACAAGGTGTCTGATAGAGGAAGTCAGAAAGACCCCTTAGTCCTCAATAACCACCAGTTTATTGTTCTTGGAGTTGAATATCTGATTCATCAGATGGGAAATGTCTTTTATTGAGATGCTAGATTATTTTCAGAATATTCTGAATATACCAAGAACAGCTGCTGGAAATCGTACTCTTTCCATTTCTAAATGTGAGCCTCTGACTGGTTTGCAGCAGGCAGAATGTGCTTGACCCTGGAAGACAAAAGGCACATTCTCCCTAGTTTGTGTTCCTTTCCTCATTTACATGTAAGCCTTCTCCAGCCTCAGCTCTTACCAGTTTCTTTGGGTAAATAGTTCTTTCCAGATTCCTTACCCTCTTTTTTCACTCATAAAATGGCCTTTGTAATCAAGAACAAAGTTGGGAGGTGGTGACAGATTATTGTCAATGCTGTCAAGACAAGTGGCTTTTAAATTCATGACATTTTCTAAGCCTGCTTTTACTCTTTGCAGATAGTCATTCAGAGATCTCCCCCAGACGTTGCTTGTGGGAACACCAAGCCCAGACCTTTCAGAAACTGATCAGTTGTTACTCAGGAACACTGTGGGATAGAATAGAATTTCTTGGCTGTCAGTTACTTCTTGTGAACCTGTGGTTGGGCTGTCCTCAGCTCTTCCCTCTTCTTTACTCATTCACTGGATCACTGGGTCCTGTTGATTCCATCTCCTAATAACCCTTGAACCCTTCTACTTCTCTCTATTACCATGAATGTTATCCCAGTCCTGGTCACCACCATATTCTGAGTGACTGCTCTAACTCTGAATTGATCTCCTTAGCCTCAAGGTTAATATCCAGAATTCTCCAGATTGCAGCCAGATTGATTTTCTTTTTTTTTTAAATTGTTGTTCAAGTATAGTTGTCTCCATTTTCTCCTCTCCACTAACCTCACCCTACCCATCCCCACCTCCCACCCTCAATCCTACCCCATTTAGCTTTGTGCATGTGCCCTTTATACATGTTTCTTGATGATCATTCCCCTATTTGCCTCCATTATCCCTCTCCCCTCTTCCCTCTGGTTACCGTCAGTTAGTTCTTTATTTCTATACCGGTTATATTTTGCTTGCTTATTTCTTTTGCTGATTACATGCTGCTTATAGGTGAGATCATATGGCATTTCTCTTCCACTCCAGGAAGACAAACTATGCAATTAAAAAATGGGCAAAGGAACTGAAGAGACACTTCTCCAAGGACGACACATAGAAGGCCCAGGGACATATGAAAGGGTGCTCAGCATCACTAGCCATCAGA
Source organism: Macrotus californicus (assembly GCA_007922815.1). NCBI lineage: Eukaryota > Metazoa > Chordata > Mammalia > Chiroptera > Phyllostomidae > Macrotus > Macrotus californicus. The sequence continues at coordinate 10,348 of VMDR010033487.1, forward strand.
GAGATGCAAATTAAAACCACCATGAGATACCACTTCACGCTGGTCAGAATGGCCATCATAAACAAATCAACAGACAAGTGTTGGAGAGGATGTGGAGAAAAGGGAACCCTAGTGCACTGTTGGTGGGATTGTAGACTGGTGTAGCCACTGTGGAAAACAGTATGGAATTTCCTCAGAAAACTAAAAATGGAATTGCCTTTTGACCCAGGAATTCCACTTCTGGTATTATACCCTAAGAGCCCTGAAACACCAGTCCAAAAGAACCTATGCACCCTGATGTTCATAGCAGCACAATTTACAATAGCCAAGTGCTGGAAGCATCCTATGTGCCCATCAGTCAATGAGTGGATCAAAAAACTGTGGTACATTTACACAGTGGAATTCACGCAGCAGAGAGAAAGAAGGAGATCCTACCCTTTACAACAGCATGGATGGAACTAGAGAGCATTATGCTAAGTGAAATAAGCCAGGTGGTGAGGGATAAATACCATATGATCTGACCTTTAACTGGAACATAACCAAAAAAAAAAAGTAAGCAAAATATAACCAGTGACATAGAAATTAACAACAATTTGACAGTAACCAGAGGGGAAGTGGCAGGGGATAATGAGTAGAAGGGTTTTCAGAAACTATTATAAAGGACACATGGGCAAAACCATGGGGGAGGATGGAAGCAAGGGAGGGAGGTGGGTTTGGCCAGGGAGAGGGGTTGGGGGAAAATGCAGACAACTGTAATAGAACAATAAAATAATAATAATAATTTTTTAAAAGATTTTTTACTTTATTGTTGTTTCATTACAGTTGTCGGCATTTTCCCCCCATCACTACTCCCTACCTGAGCCCTCCCTCCCTCCCACCTCACACCCTTTCTCCACTCTCTCCCTTGGTTATGTCCCTGTGTCCTTTATAGTGGTTCCTGAAAACCATTCCCCCCACTGTCCCCTCCCCCCTCCTCTCTGGCTATTGTTAGATTGTTCTTAATTTCAATGTCAATATATTTTGT
>VMDR010033488.1:0-11348 GCA_007922815.1 Macrotus californicus
AATAATTAATGTATACTCCTATTTAGGGCAGCTAGAGTGAGTTTAAAAAAAAATAAAACAAATTATGTTACTTTCCTATCCAAAGTACACTTCTAATGACTTCTCATTACACATAAAATAAAACCCCACGTGTTTATCGTGGCCAAGAAAACCATGCATCTAGCCACTGGTTATATCTCTGACCTCACTTCTGAGCCTTGCTCACTTCGCCCTGGCCACACCTGCATTCTCGGTATTCCTATGAGTTATAACCACCCTCCTACCTCAGGGCCTTTCCACTCTGCATCCCTCAAATGGTTACAGGGTTTTCCACACACAAGGTCAGTTCTCCATATTTTCCAGAGAAGCCTTCCCATCATGCTTTATCTCTTGCCCTTCCCCCCTTTTCAATGCTTCTTAGTCCTGACATTACAATATATATTTATCTGTCAATGTTTATCTCCCCCCTTGGGACATGTGATCCAGGAAAGATGAAATCTTACTTAATTTGCATGTCATTGAATCCTCAGTGCCTGGCCCAGGGAGGAGCAATAATGAATGATGAATTAGTTACTACCAAGTCCAGCTCTGAGTCCTGTCCACTTTCTCTCTTGCTTTCTATTCCTTTTACTTTACCTCAACCTGGGTCAGTGAAGGACAGACATTGTTTTAATGGATCTCTTGGTTCTATTCTTAAGGTGCTTGCAGAAGAAATAACTGTATATCAGAGGGAATCTCTGAAAGAAAAAGCCAAAGAAAGACAATGGAGGCTAGAGAGGTTGCCAACAGTAGAAGCAGAAATCAGAGTTTGTAGCTCTGGCTGATACAATTCATTGCCCACTTAGTGACCAGTTTTCCCTTTCTGTGTTAAAAGTATCCTTATTTTATTCAGGGTGGTCATGTGCCCAGTCCCAAATGATAAATTACTGTTTAAGCCAATAACCGAGCTCCCAGACACCTTTGTATGGAGTCAAGTTGTGGGATGTGACCAAAATCAGGCCAAGAAGACAGAAAAGAGCTCTGTTTGGAGCTCCCGAGAAAAAGTTTTTTCCTGAATAAAAATCAGAGATTCAAAATTATCCGTAACCCTTGTTGCTTTGGATGTTGGTGTGAGGATGTAAGGTCCAGAGTGGTCACCATGGAGTTAGTCGATGATTCTGTGACTTCTGAGGAAAAATTACAAGGACTGTGAAGTGGAAACAGGGAAACAAATCTGAGGCCATAATAACATTATTCAGCCACTGAACTAAGTCTGGAGTCATTGAACCTTATTTCTTCATAAATAAATAGTAAGTGTTTGTGTTAATTTATTTTACAGATATTTACTGAGTTCTGCTCTGTGACAGACATTGGGCTATAGCAGAGGCTAAAATGCGCAAGTATTACTGACTTCATGGAGCCTCTATTCTAATTTTGAGCCTTTACCAGCTGAGACTTTTGTTACTTCCCATCGACAGAATTGGTCAAGGGCAATGGAAAGGTACCTGAGCAGATGACAACCAGGGCTCTTAGACTACACCTTTCCTGTCTCTTCTTGTTGAAGGAATGAAGGAAAGGTCTGTAGTGAGAGTTGTCAGCAAACTTCGCAATTCCAGTCAGGGCAGTCGCCAGGCTTGTGGGGCTGACTGAGGAGAAGGAGCAGAAGGGAAACACAGAAAGGCAAAATGACTTCCCTAGGCAGAGAACCAGAGCAAAGGCAGCTAGTGTTCCCTCCAGACGCACTCCAGAGATTGTTTCAGGCTCTTTCTGAAGATTTGACCCTCCCTGGCTGTCTTAGATCCCAAGTACTGGCAGTGCTTACTGGTAAAGACGAGGGAACACTCTCATAACACGACATCAGGGTGTAAAACAACCCTGTCTCCGCACCTCGGCAGCCTTTCCAAAACCTGGCTAGGTGAGTGTGACAGACAACTGTCTTCTCTGTCACCTGCTTCCTGAGAATGCTGCAGAGAGATCCAGGCCACCCTGGCCCTGCTGCTTCCCTTCCCTTGCTCCCAGGAACACCTATTTCTACTTTACTTTCTCCTCGCCCTCCCGTCCCCTCAGCTCTGGACCCAGGAGTTGTTCTTCATCTTCTGTCCAGTTTTCCCTTCTTCACAGGATGCTGTCTTCCTGCAGGGTGAAGCCTTCTCACCTTCTCTTTGCCCTTCTCCAACTGGTGAGCTCAGGGGATGCTCAACACTTCTTAGATTTTGCTACGAAAGTAGAGATAAGAGCAACCTTCAGTGAACTGGGTGACTGATATTGGAGAGGGTGAGAGAATGGGGGGCAGTTTTATCCCTGATGCTCAGTCCTGCTACTAGACCCCCACCTCTTTTCCCACCTCGTCTCCAGGGAACAACCTCTAACTGGAAGATTCATCTCAAAACCCCTGCCCTCTCCATGCCTTACTGGTGCTTAGAGTTGCTGTGATGCGGAGAGGACACCTGCACCTAACACTCTTGGGTGCGTGCTTTGTGCTGGGCACCGTTAAGTGTTCCATCATTATTTTATTAACCCCTCAGTACAGCTCTGTGAGGTGAGCACTCTCATTTCCATTTTACAAAAGAGGAAACTGAGGCTTCAAAAAGTTACATACTTTTGCCAACAGCACCCAGCTATTGAGTTACTTGATCCGGGACACAGTGACTCCTTTGTATGAGCACGAAAATGATGTGGGGTTTGGGGAAAGGGTCTGGCCAGTTTGGGCCCCATCTCTAATGAAGCATCTCTAATGAAAGTAGTCGGTCATCCTGCCACACCCATTCTCACGCTCCTGGGCTCAGGCTGCCAGCAGATTGTCCCCAAGTTCAGGAATGTAATGCTATTGGGTTGAGTCACAACTCCAGTACCGTTAATTTCCTGTCCCTCCTTTCCCCCCAAGGGGCTGCTTAGGAATCAGAGGTTTCTTTCCACTCCCGCTCCCCTTCCTTCCTCTCACCTACCGGAACTTCTTTCCTCCGATGCCTTGCCATGCCATCTGCCTCCTACTCTAATCCCACACTGTTTCTGCCCCATCAGAAGGGAGGAGACAAATGGGAATTAGTGAAGGTCTCTGTCAAATGCTGAGGGCTGTGGTTTTCTGTCCCTATCCCTTGCCATGCAGGGCACATCATCACCAGATGCTCATGTGGCTACGCCTGTGGCACCCAGGATATACGGGGGGTGGGGGGGGAACCACATGCCATTGCCGGTACAATGGTGTAGGGTGGACCACTGCCCACCCTACCACCTCCTCTAAGTAAAGGGGGCCGAGATCTCAGACTGGGGGCCGTGAAGGCAACAAAACCAGAAAACCTCTACCAGTTCTCCTCCAGATCAAAACTTCTCAAGACCCCTCTGCCTGTGACACCCCGCTCCCCACGGAGTAAAGAGAGTCCTTGCTTGTGCCTTTGGTCTTTTCTCTCTACAGGATGTCTCCAACATGTGCGGGGAGGGGGCAGCCCTGGAGAGGGTCAGAACTGCGGTCACCATGCCACCTCCACCATCGCCACCCCCTTCTTCCTTTTTTATTTTAATATTTTTTATTTTTGGGGTACAGTCGACATTCGTTTCAGGTGTATAAGATAGTGATCAGACATTTATATACGTTATAAACTGATCACCCCAATAGGCCGATAGAGAAAGATAACATTTGAGATCTATTACCTGACGAGGGCTCTGCAGCATGCCCCCGTTAGTCAGAGCGAAGCCTCCCTGGGTCAGAGACGTCTTGCTCCTGTTGGTTGGTCTGTGACAGCCAGGTCATGTGGTTCTTCCTTGTGATGATTCAGACGCAAAATCGGCTGTGTTCTGGAACACCATACCATACACTATTAAGCTGCAAATCTGTGCTAAGCATATAAGACAATGACTGACAAGAAAAAAAATTTTTCTAAATTATGTTACCCATAATTAATAACCCATTTGGTATTATTTCAAAAAGTGCAATGCTTTTCTTATCAATGAAAGGAGTTAGAAACTAACTTCAAAAAAAAAATCAGCAAATGGCTAACAAATTTCTGTGAAAGTCAGTCACATATGTAGTGCATCCGGGAAAAGAGGAGGGACAAGATAGGTTCCACCTGCTTTCATGAGTTTCATCAAATGCTCAACCTACTCAAGGGTGGAGAGGAAAGGCAACTTTCAAAAAGGAGTATGTTATTAAATGGGGCATTTACTATACTCCTTCCTAAGACCTGGTGTACATGAGGGGTGGTGCTGGAAGACAGATGTCTGTGGAATGATTCACATCCTCTTTTAAGTTATGAGGATGGAGACCTGCTTCATTATGAAGCTAGGGGTGGGGTGGCAGTGGGGAGAACATTTAACAACATGGGGACCAGTCAGGGGACTCCCCTTATTTCTGTTTTTCATGAGGAACCCTAGAGCGGCCAGCTGAGGCTCTCTATTTTAATAAAAATCATGGAGAGAGTCTTATGAAGACTCTTCATAAGTGTTAATAGGGATTTTATCAGCTTATTTTGGTTGCATTTTCCAACTTTTAAAAATGTTTAGGTAGCCTTCTCCACCTTCCCCAAATTCTAATTCTTGTAGATTCATTAATGTTGAACCAATGCTTTCTTAGGTCTCAATTCTTTGTATGTGCATTCTTTTCAGATGTATTAAACAAACAAAAAAATACCCTTCAAAAGAAATTTAAAAATCAAAAAAACAAGCCAGTGTCTGGACAGGTGCGGGGTCGGGGGACGGTCAAGAGTAAAAAATGTGAGGCAAAGGGGCTGGGTGGCTGGACTTTGAGATGCCAGGGATCTGTGATGAGAATTTGGAAGGGAACCGGAGTGTAAATTTTCTCTTCTAACCATACCCCATACCCTCCATGGAGACTACAAAATACCTTCAAAGTCCTTTTCAGCAATAATGCAGATTATTGATGTGGCCTCTGCTAATGGTGTTTACCCCTTTCCATGAACAGTCATCTAAAGTTTAAATGAACTATAACATTCAGAATTATCAAAATAGGAAATCTGATGTTTTTTCCCTCTAAGATGGAGTAGTACAAAGAAAAACCTAGCATTGATAAAGACTTTTTCAATTTATTTTTATTGTATTTTTCCATTACCATTTGTCCCCATTACACCCCCTACTCCCCCCGACCCAGTAAAGAAGATTTCAAATAGATTTCAAGTTCCCTCACCAATCCTGATGCACACACCAGGACCTGTAATGATAGTTAACATTGGGCACAAACTATGTGCTGAGCACTGATCTAGTGCTTTGTATACATTGTTTTGATTAATTTTTTTTAAAAGGTGTATTTTACCATTATGCTGGAAAAATTGGGCCATAGGCAGGTTTACTAACTTGCAAAAAACTTTTTTGGTACACAGCCAGTATGTGGGGATGCTGGGATTTGAACTCAAGCTGTGTGACTGACTACACAGGCCACATGCTTTTAACAACCACCCACTTCTGCCTCTTGTACTCGGCTTTATTCTTTTTTTAAAAAATTGTTGTTCAAGTACAGTTGTCTGCATTTCCCCCCCCCCACTCCCTACCCCATTTTTCAACAAGCATTGAGTTGCACTATTCTGGGCTTTAGTTTTAGAACTAGAGATATAGAGAAGTAAATCCACATGGTTGGGGAAGGACATTCAGAAGACATGACCACTGGTTTGACTGGCGAGCTGGACTCAAGTATTGGAGGCTCCCCACTGCCTGCCTGTGTCTGGAATGTGCTCCCTGCTAGCCTCCCCTTGTGCAGGAAGCTGTCCAAGGACACAGCCTTGAGATAGCAATGTGGTGATAAGCCTGGGTACATGACTGAAGCCTGTTAAGGTTTCCTGTGTATGTGACTGTCCCTAGTTAAAGCCTCCATATAAACTTTGAAAATTTGGCTGGTAGGCACGGAAATCTACTAGACTTGTCATCACCTGAGACAAGTCTTGTTAAGAAAGTTTCTTTGTTAACTAAATTTGAGGCCTACCAGTCTGGAGTGGTCTGCCTTTTCTTTGGTTTCTCCCTGCCTTCTGAGTTAAGGGGCTGGCTTCAGATTACACCCAGGAAGCTTCTGAGGACGTTGCAATCTGACACACACACATGCCCCAAGAGTGCTTACCATCTAGAACATTCCTTAGACATTAAGGCACATATATGTTGCCTCTGCTCGAGCAGCCAGGGCGGCCTAGCGATCACTCTCCTAATCACTACCATTATTTGGGTGTGGCAAGGCCAACAGATCAGGAGATGGCTGCACTGAAGATACTTTCTTATACTTACAGAGACATGCCATGCAACACCACACCAGGTGGGGGAGGGTGGTGGGGGCACACAAGGAAGCCCTGGGATCTGCCAGGAGGCAGAGCAAGAGGGGGATGGGCAGGCAAGCCCTTTTATTGTGGTTTTCTTGAGAAAGAATGGGTGAGGCAGTATAAGCCTCGCCCATTGTGTAAACTAGAATCAACTAGCTTACACAGTTTCAGCAGGCTCTGGGGCACAGGGGCTGTCCTAGATGTCGCTGTGAGTTGTATTATCCTGTGATTAGTGCCATGAAACACCCAGAAAAAAAAATAGAAGAGGCTTTTGTCTTTGGAGAAGCCAAGTGGAACAGAAAGCAGCAAGTGCCAAAGACAAGTGGTAAATTCTTCCTGTAGCTTTCCGGTCTCTCCAGGGCCAGTCCCTGAGTGCAGGGCCTCTGCAGAATCATGTGCCAGGAATGAGACGTCAACTGACAATGTTCACAGCTTCCCCAAACCACAGGGAGAAATCTTCATTCTGCGGCCTCATAAGATCAAATATATAAGTGAACCCGCTTCTAACTGTAACATGAAGGACCACTCAGCCCCTGCTCCTTGAAATCTGCAGTTATTTATTCCAGGCTGACCAATTCCCAGTGTCTCTGGGAGGAAAATAAGTCATCCACTGTTATGGAATCATATAGCCTAACACCCATGGTTTTTATTTTTATTTTTTTAAGTATTTTTTATTGACTATGCTATTACAGTTTTCCCAATTTTTCCCCCTTTATCTTCCTTCTGCCCTGCCTCCCAAACTTCCAGCATCTCCCCCTCTTTAGTTCATGTCCATGGGTTGTACATATAAGTTCTTTGAGTCCTCTGTTTCCTATACCATTTTTTTATCTCTCCCTATCTATTTTATGCCTACTAATTATGCTCCTTCTTCCCTGTACCTTTCCCCCCCTATTCTTCCCTTCCCCTTCCCTATTGAAATCCCTCCATAAGATCTCCATTTCTCTGATTCTGTTCCTGTTCTGGTTGTTTGCTTAGTTTTTGTTTTCTTTTAGGTTCATTTGTTGATAGTTGTGAGTTTGTTGTCATTTTACTGTTCGTATTTTTTATCTTCTTTTTCTTAGATAAGTACCTTTAACGTTTCATATAAAAAAAGCTTGGTGATGATGAACTCTTTGAACTTGACCTTACCTGGGAAGTACTTTATCTGTCCTTCCATTCTAAATGATAGCTTTGCTGGATAGAGTAATCTTAGATGTAGATCCTTGCCTTTCATGACTTGGAATACTTCTTTCCAGCTCCTTCTTGCCTGCAAGGTTTCTTTTGAGAAATCAGCTGACAGCCTTATGGGAACTCCTTTGTAGGTAATTGTCTCCGTTCTTCTGGCTTGTTTTAAGATTCTCTCCTTATCTTTAATCTTGGGTAATGTAATTATGATGTGCCTTGTGTTCCTCTTTGGGGCCAACTTCTTTGGGACTCTCTGGGCTTCCTGGATTCCCTGGAAGTCTATTTCCTTTGCCAGATTGGGGAAGTTTTCCTTCATTATTTGTTCAAATAAGTTTTCAATTTCTTATTGTTGTTCTTCTCCTTCTAGCACCCCTATGATTCGGATATTGGAATATTTCAGGTTGTCCCAGAGGTTTGTAAGACTCTCTTCACTTTTTTGAATTCTTGTTTCTTCATTTTGTTTTGGATGGATGTTTATTTTTCCCTCTTGTTCCAAATTGTTGCTTTGAGTCCTGGTTTCCTTCCTGTCACTGTTGGTTCCTTGAATATTTTGCTTTATTTCATTTTGGGTATGCTTCATTTATTTTTTCATTTTTCCACCAAGCTCAATCAGATCTGTGAGCATTTTGATTACCAGGGCTTTAAATTCTCCATCAGATAGGTTGGCTATGTCCTCCTCACTTAGCTCTCTTTCTGAGGTTTTGCTCTGTTCTTTCGGGCCATATTTCTTTCTCTCAGTGCAGCTGATAGGTTGTAAGGGGGCAGGGCCTTTGGCATTCACCCTGGCAGGGCAATCCTCCTTGCTGCACTGTGGCGCTGCCTGTGGGGGAGGGGACAATGCAGCTTGCCTGCTCAGCTCTGGCACACTTTTCAATGAACTCTCATGAGAGACTGGGAGAAACCTCCGCTGCAGCAACCCCAACTGTAGTCCACAGTCAGCTCTGAGTCTCAGTTTTCTCCTTCAGCCAGCCCCGCCCCCACGGTCTGCCATCTTGCTGCAGTGCCACGGTTTTTCTGAGTCTGCCCACGCCATCTGCAGCCTTACGGGTCTGTTTGTTCTGGTTGATTTTTCCTTTAATTCCTTGGTTGTCGGAGTTCCATGCAGTTTGATTTTCTGGTGCTTTTGGTTATTTACTGATTTTAGATTGGTTGTTATCCTCCTTTTGGTTGTGCGAAGAAGCAAAGGGTCTCTACCTACGCCTCCATCTTGGCTGGAACCCATACCCATGGTTTTTAGACAGTTCACTTAAATTCTACATCAGGCAATTAATAACAAAATAGAAGACTCTTAGTTCCTGAGTGTATGAACAAAAATAAAATGACAAAAATATAACCAACATCCAATGTTTCCTATCTTTTCCACGTGGATCGAGCATGGAATACTCTCACAATTCTGGGTTTGCTCTCCCTCCAAATGGGAATGGCTTATACCATTTACTGTGTAATGTTTCAAACTGTGGCTCCCCTGACCAGGCCACCGTATTTTCTGTGCTTGGAAGAAGCAGAGAAGTATGATTGGTGTTCAGAATCTCATTCTAACAAGAGGGTGTTAGCACCAAGGTAGCGACCTGGTGTGGGGTCAGGTGTCGGGTGGTTTAGTGCTGCTCCCTCCTCTCCCGCTTACCTGGACACCCACTGTGACCTTTACAGCCAAGCTCTTGCTCCTCTAAAGTTTGTCACTCCTTTAGACTAGAGTTGGCTTATTCATGCCAAAAACTCCACTGAAAAATATACATTTAATGACAACTATCCTAAATGTTCTACCTACTGGCTTTATCATGTAGTTCAAAACAAAACTCCCTTTATTCATGTTTAAGACAAAACACACCATCTTTTTTCTAAACTTTTGCCTTTGGGAGAGAAAATAATCCACATGGGAAAAAAATCCCCCAAATGAGGCAGAACACTGCTTTATTTTTACTACTTAAATCCCTAAAATAGCATGACCACAAAGAGAACAGGACATTTTTCAGAAACCTATACATTATTCAGTGATCTTTGACCATTATTATTCATAAGATGAGATTGGGGAGGTGGAAAATTCAAGACAGAAAACGAAACTTGAGGTAGTCAGAATGTGTGTCCATGAATGGGCATTTAGTTCTCCACAATTTTTGTTCAAATGCTGATTACCCCCCACATAAGCTTCACATGTTGTCCTTTGGATCCCTAGAATAGGATAGTTCACATTCTTTTTGTTTAATCCATAAACTTTATTTTTAGAGAGGTTTTGGGTTCATAGCAAAATTAAGCAGAAATTACAGAGAGTTCCCATATACCCTTGGTTGCCACATACACAGAGTCCCCCTCTATCGACATCCGTGCATCACAGTGGTACATTTGTTATAATCAGTTAATCTATATTGACATGTTATTGTCACTCAAAGTTCATAATTTACACTAGGGTTCAATCTTGATGTTGCACATTCTATGAGTTTTGAAAAGTGTACAATGACCTGTATTCAACATTACAGTATATAGAATAGCTTCATGTTCTAAAAGAATCTCAGTGCCCTGCCTGTTCATCACTTTCTCCCTCAGCTCTTGGCAACCACTGATCTTTTTACTGTATCCAGAGTTTTGCCTTTTCCAGAACGTTTCATAGCTGGAGTCATACAATATGTAGGTTTTTCAGATTGGCTTTTTTTTTTTACCTAGTAATATGCAATTAAGTTTCCTCCATGTCTTTTCATGGCTTCACAGCTCATTTCACTTTAGTATTGATTAATATTCCATCGTCTGGATGTGCTAGCTTATTTATCCATTTACCTATTAAAGAACATCTTGGTTGCTTCTAAGTTTTGGCAATTATGAATTAAACTGCTATAAACATCTGTGTACAAGTTTTTGTGTGGACACCCATTTTCAACTCTGCTAGGTAAGTACCAAGGAACATGATTGCTGGATCATATGGTAAAAGTTTATTTAGTTTTGTAAGAAACTGCCAAATTGTCTTCCAAATCAGCTGTATCATTTTGCTTTCCCAACAACAGTGAGCGAGAGTTCCTGTTGCTCCACATTCTTGTCAGCATTTGGTGTGGTCAGTGTTACGAGTTTTGGCCTTTCTCATAGATATTTACTGATATCTTATTTTTTCAAATTGAAAAATCCTAATGAAATATGATGTACATATTTTCATATGCTTGCTTTCCCTCTGTGTATCTGCTTTGGTAATGTGTCTATTCATATCTTTGGCTCATTTTTTAATCAGGCTGTTTATTTTCTTATTGTTGAGTTGTAAGAGTTCTGTGTACATTTTAGATGAATCTTTTATCAAATTATTTTTTCCAAATATTTTATCCCAATCTTTGGTTTGTCTTCTCATTCTCTTGACTTTGTCTCTCAAAGAACAACAGTTTTTTTTTTTTTTTTTTATTTAAATGAAGTGCAGCTTAACAATTATTTCTTCCATGGATTGTATCTTTGGTGTTGTATCTAAAAAGTCATCATCAAACCCCAAATCATCTGAGTTTTCTCCCATGTTATCTACTAAAAGTTTTGTGTCTGTGACCCACTTTGAGTTAGTTTTGAAGAAGACTAGGAGGACTGTGTCTAGATTTATTTCTTTATGTGTGGATGTCCAGTTGTTCCAGCACCATTCATTGAAAAGACTATCTTTTCTCCATTTTATTGCCTTTGTGTCTTTGTCAAAGATCACCTGACTAAATTTATGTGGGTCTATTTCTGAGCTACGTAGCCTGTTCTTTTGATCTTTTAAAGATTCGTCTATGAAAATCACACTGCCCTGTCCTTGTTTACTGTAGCTTTACAGTAAGTCTTACAGTGGAGGAGTGTCAGTCCTCGACTCTGCTCTTCCCTGTTCTGGGTCTTCGGTCTCTCCACGTAAACTTGGGAATCAGCTTGTTCATGCCCACAAAACAACGTGCTGAGATTTTGATTGGGATTGTGTTGAATCTATAGATCATGGTAGGACAAACTCTCATCTTGACGACATTGAGTCTGCCTCTTCATGAA
>VMDR010033489.1:0-11349 GCA_007922815.1 Macrotus californicus
ATGCGCTAGGGAAACTGGACTGAGAAATAATTGTGAGGAGAGTGAGACTTGGGGAATGCATGGTAGAAGAGAGCAGGGGAAGGTAGAATTGGCATATTTTCCTGAAGGTCCATGAGAGGATGGTGGTGGAGTGCTAAAATGGGTAGAGAAGCCCCTTGTTCATGAAAAATAGACTCCTTATCATCAGGAAACTGAAGATTGGGCCAGTCCAGAGAGCTGAGTTCCAGGTCTGAGGTAAGCACCAAGGACAGTTCTGAAACAAGTTGGGCTCTGAGGCTAACCAGGCAGAAGAGAAAGAAATGGGCCTGTTAGGGGAATATATGTATATTTAGATTTATGAACTATTCAGATACAGATATAGTTTTAAGCATCATGGATAAAGTGAAATAAATATAAACATAAAATAAAAGCGAGAACAACTTCTGAGAACATTTGTACATTTTTTTTTGGCCTAAAACAATTGGGAACAGACACCACAATACGAATGATAATTTAGCTGTCAGTAGAGGTCACCATATCCAACGACGGTGAAAACCAACTCCATCAAGCCCAATCCACCAGCACATTCTGTGGGACGTCTCATGTCTTTTTTAAGATGTTGGTAAAATCCCAGGGTCTTGTAATTTCCTAAGCATCTCTGGCTCCAAGTCTTCCCTCCATTTAGGTTTAGATTATGTTACAGATTTCCTACCATGGTGAATCTCTTTTCTATACTCTATATTGACCCAACATTGAACTTAGTGTCTTGATGTGACTGTCTACCAAAGCCACACTAGGAAGTGTCTGTGAATATACAAAATATATAGGAGAACGTAGGGTGTTTACAGCAACAAAAACAACAATCTTGGAGATCCCTGTTGTGGTGCTTTGGGCCACTCGACCATTGGGAATATTTTTCTGGTCTCCTTAAGAGTAAATTAAGCCCTCTCACTTTAAGGCAAGACTTCTCCCTACTCAATTCCTCCTCCTCTAACTGGCTCCACTGAGGGTGAGCTCTACCTTCAACAAGGGTGGAGATTATGCCCTTCATGAGGTTTCCCAGTAGCAAAAGAAAAAAAGAAAAAAAAAAACCCAGTGCTGTGTTTAAGTGGATTAATAACAGTATTAGCCAAGTAAACAAAATAACATCCCAGTCTGTTGGGTCTGGGAAATAATTCTTGAGGTTACCTCTTGTAATTTCTACAACTGCACAGTTGTCAAACCATGAAACTAGAAAAATGCTTATTGTTTGAAGGTTCCCTCCCCAACCTCACACACCTTCTACCTGTGATCCCAGTGTGGAGTCACAAGTTTAGAGCAGGGTGGTGATAAAGACAAGGATGATGAAAGCAGAAATCAGAGAGTGTAGACGGTGGAAGGATGAGGGAGGATTCTGGTGAGTGGATACGATTCTGAATGAGAGTATGTTTACCATGTGAGTGTTCACAGCACCCCTCTCCTCAAAAAGAATTGTGGGTCTCTACCTGCCTAGGTCCCCCTCCTTTTCATGTCACTCCCCCCAAATGTAGCCAATATGCCTTCCTTGACCTGCTCAACTGTCTGAGGAGAGTTCTCTGTGCCAGACTGAATTTTTGGACTTTGGAAATGAATTTTCAGAAGCAGAGTTGAGTTTGATGGAAAAAGCTGGAGGGAAAGATAAGATGCAAGAAAAGGCTTGACTGATATCAAGGAAAACTGAAAAGAAGGAGAAAATGTAATAAGCTGAGTGTGGACGAAGACTTCATCTAGTTTGGTTTGTTTCCTTTCGCATGTCATTCCCCACCCCGCCCCCAAGAGGTTTAAAGAGAGAGTTGTTGGAGCATCAGTTTGCAGAATGTGAGGAAGGTAGAATTAAGAGTCCAAGGAGTTTTAGGAAGTGCTACCCATGGATTTTATATTTAAATCATCTTTGCTTCTTGGGAAATAGAAGGAAAAATGCTGAGCTATTTTGAAATGACTTTTTGGGTTGAATTGTGTTTCTTGGTTTAAGAAGTGGTGTAACCTCAATCTCTGTGTTCATCTTCACCTGGCATTCTTCCTGTGCACATGTCTGTCTCAGTGTCCAAATTTCCTTTTTTTTTTAATAAGGACACCAGTTATATTGGATTAAGACCCACCCTAATGACCTCATTTTAACTTGATTACCTCTGTACAGAGTCTATTTCCAAATAGGGTGTCTGGGGTTAGGGCTTCAATGTATCTTTTGGGGGGTGACACAATTTAACCCCTAATAATCACAATGGCCATGACTTAAAATGTGCTAGTCCTTGTACTAAGTGCTTCATTAGTCTTAAAGCCCTCAGAAGGAACAAACCTTGCCAACACCTTGATCTGGACTTCTTGCCTCCAAAAGTGTGGGGCAATAATAAATTTCTATTGTTTAGGTCAGAAAAAGGAGAGGTGTAATCACACAGGTCTTGGCTTTATCTAAATTGCATTCTAAGCAAAGTGGTAGCTTGTGGTGCATGGCACATAGGTTGTTCATTTGGAAAGACTAAGAAATAGGTGAATAGTTCTGAAGAGCTTCTTTAGTTAGACAACAAAGTGGGTAAAAAACTTGAATGAACTTTAGACAACCACGATTTTACCTGTGAAAGCCACGAGCCTTAAGTAAAAAGAGGACTTAGAATAGAACAGTTGGGCTGCTTGTCTTTGATACGTCTGATATCCCCTACCTGAGATGTTGATGTCTGTGGTCTTAGTGCTTCAAGAAATGGAGTAACGAAAATGAGTGGCATGTGCCTGTGTTGTTGCTGATGGACTTGGGGCCAGGCTTTCATTTGGCAGAAAGAGAACAGAGTAAAATCAATTAGAATGGTTAATATTGACTAGGGGTATGGTTTTATATTCTAGCAGCTGCTCTTTGAACATCTTCATTTTCTTCAAAGAAGGTATGTGTTTCAAAATTATGATCACCTCTAAATATTTGCCTAATTTGATACAATTTCAACTTATGGATTTTGTCCAATTTTTCTCCAAAATTACTAGCCAGATATGAGAGAGTCAAAACGATAGGACTTAAACTCTCCTAAATGAGCAACATCTTCATTTTGTAGCAACTCTCACTGAAAAATCTCACAGGTGAACTACCAATCTTAAAGGGGCAATGGCCTCAAAAGTGCACTGAATTTACATTGTGCTGATTGCTATGTCATCTAATAGATACTGCATTTCCATGTAGTTGTTTTCTCTCCTTCTGCTTTCTCCTCTTCATCTTTTCTCTTTAGCATTGCTACAGAATATATACATAAAACACCACATTCATGTCAGGGTTTTTGACAAATATTTCATGAGTCTCCCTCATTACCCGTAGGATAAAGATCTGACCCATTACTTTGTTTTTCAAAACTCTGCACATGGTTCCATTAATAAGGTCACTATAAGACCGCTAAGAAAGCTGATCTGCAGAAACTATTCAAAATAATGTAATCTTTATTCCAAGAAGAAAATATAATTGCGTATCTCACTTTTCAAGTTGCCTCATGATGCTTCCTGCCTCTCTCCCTCCAGCCTCATCTGTCAGCCATGACCCCACCTCCCATACTTGGATGTTCCCACGTTCTCTCTTATTTCTGCCCATTGCATATGCTGCTCCCTCTGCCTGGAACATCTAGCCCAAACCCCGATATTCACTCTCCCGTATTAATTACCTCCTAACCATCTTTTAGTTTCCAACCAACTCCCCCTTTCTCTGGGAAGCTTTTCTGTGATATTAGAACTTGGATAAATGCCCATACTAGGCGTTACCATATCATGGTGGCCTGCCTTTATCATACATAGATTAGGGTCACATTACCTGCCTTCCCATAGACTGCGAAAGCTAGGGCTGTGTTTATCTCATTCATCATTACATCCTAGTGCCCACGTGAGTTTCTGTCTTGTAGCATATGAAGGAACGCAATTTGAAAACTGAGGCTGGGAAAGGCGAAATGTTTCCTGAAAGCTGAAAGCAGCAGCAAAAAAGCACAGTGAGGAATGCAAATCACAGTGCCAAACCAGTTTTGCAAACGTTCGCCTGCGTGCAAGGAGTGGTCGTGAACAAGTGGCTGAAACCAAGCAGCCTGGGCCAGGAAAAGTCCACTCACCCTCTCGAAGCAACACGGGCCTGCGGGTTGTTCAGGCTGCTGTCACCTTAGGACTGCGGATGCCAGCGTCCCTCCTTGGCGCATTGTTCTTCCAGTTTTTGGTGGTTAGTTTCCTCCATCTGTTTGAATCTTAGTTTTGAAACCATTTTCAAATTAGGTTCTTCCTGAAAACCTTCTCTGGCACAGTTATCTCTCCTCTCCAAACTTTAAATTATTGTCCCAGTACTGATTTTATTGTTGGCATGATTGTTATTCACAATTTGATCCTAAGCTCCTCCTGGCAGAAACAGTGTTTTGTTCACTTTGCTGCCCTCTCTCGAATTATCACAGGTACTATCTGAGCACATGGCATGGCTGCTTCCTGGACTGGCAGCTTTTCCTGGGAAAAAGCATTCCATTCGTCAGAAGCAGTAAATCATTACTTTACAAACAGAAATGAATAGATAAATAGTAGTCAGTCATCTCTTTTAAGGGGATCTATTTTCATATTAATTATATGATTTGTTAATTTGTCATCCACCATATTTCAATAGGTAAGAAAGTATGGGGTAAATTCCAAGTACCTTGGACTCTAATCAAAGAGCTGGTTTAGAGTCCAAGCTGTGTGAACGGGGACCAGTCAAGTGAGCACTCCTGGCAAAATAAGAGGCCTGTGCAGAGAATGCTGATATCTCCTTTAGCTAGAACTGTTCTGTGAGTGTCTTTGTGCTATGCAAAGAGAGAGCATCACACCTTTTAACAGTATATGTACGCAGTTTTCTACCCAGACTTTTCAGTGTTTATTCATAGATGATTAAAAAGAAAATCTATCGATAGTAGAATACTCTTGTCCAAAAGTTTCAATGTGTTTATAATGATATATTTATTATCTTATAGAGAACTTGTAAATAATGGATTGGAGACACACTTGAGTGATAAGAAAAAATCACTACATCTACCACAGAAATCCCCCTTAGCACAATTAAAAAAAAATCACCAAAACTAATATTATCATGTACCTGCAACTTGAATTGAATTTTACTGTGCTGCTCCAGTGAGTTCCAGAAAAACATGCTGTGCTTGGCTAACCCCTTGGACACACAGTTACACCCATTTTAACGTGGGCGAGTTTGTGAATGCCCCTTTCCAAAGTGAGTTGAGTGAAAAGCTTTCAGGAAAAGTCACAGCTGCATGCATCCTTGAAGATTAATTACCGCTCAGATCTTCTCAGCTTTCAAATATACAATTGCATTAAGCATAAATTAACTACCTCAAGGCTGCATAATGGACAGTGGGTAGAGGACTTTCACCTTTATGTCTTTAGTTTGAATCTATCCCCCTCTTTGGATTGACTGAAAGTCATTATCCTTTGTCAGCTGTTCGGTGACTTATGAAATGAGATATTGGTCTTAGTTAAGTACTTAGTGTAGCCAAAGAAACACCTTCATAATTGATGATCATCGGGAGCTACAGGAACTCAAGAAAGGTCCGAGATTGAATTGGTCATGGAAATTGAATTAGTGTCTCTCTGGTCCACTTTCTAAACATGCACTAAGGCTTTGAGTTTTGTTGTTCTCTGGAAGAGAAGGATTTAAGTCTCTAGAGTTGCTGACAGGACATCTTCCATTAGCATAATGTGATGGAGGCAATTTATGGCTTATGCTTCTAGCTAGGACAGCACAATCATTCCCGATTTTTTCCTTCACATGAAGGAATCTCCAGGAGAGGTTTTGTCTTGTTTTAAATCTCACAAAGTACATAAACAGCACTAAGTTTCCACAACCTTTATCCTTGTCTCTATGGGGATGAGAACATGTTGGTATCAGATTGCTATTTCTGTCTTTCTAGAAATAACATGGTTTAGTAGAAAACATCTTTGTCATATGAAAGTTTTTGCTGCCTGAGTTTCAGTTCTTTGTATCTGTCTGTGAAACACTGAATATAGTTTGAGGCCTCAATTTCCCCACATGTAAAATAAAGGCCATTAGACTGGATTCCTCAAATCAAACTCTCTGACTTTATTGGATTCTAGGACTGAGGAGTTTTCCACTTTCTGAAAGGTATTGTGGTAATTCTGGACTATCAGGATGCCTGAGGCTTTCTCCTAAAAAGGGATCAGTATTCAAGTCAGTGACTGTTAGATGAGAGAGAGTTTTATTTGAAAATCACTAGCTGAGGAACATAGAAAATTTCACATTTAATGAAGAGTAGGGATTATTGGTTATGACAGTAGAAAACAGGTAAATAAAAGCTAGAGTTTGAGTTTAATGGCTAAGAGAAGCTTGTATAATAAATATCCCTGCAGGGTGAGACTATAATTGGGAAGAACTGGAAAGATTGGTCAGAGAAGAGGCCAAGTGTAGAGATCACAGCTGAGTGTGAAAAGGTCAAAGACTAAAAACTGGTACCTGGGCATTCAAGAAGTCACATGTGGCAAGAACTCTGCCTGCTTCTTCTCTGCCCTTCTCCCCCCTCCTTTTTCTCCCCTTCCTTCTGGCCTCCCTCTCCTCACTTGGATTTTCTTCTGAGGCAACTTCCTTAATCACAATCAGTTTCAAAGTTTTATTTGGACGACTTCCAGATTAATTTTTTTCAGCCCAGTTCCTCCTCTGACTTCCAAAATCACACGTGAAACAAACGATACAATATATCTCCTTGGCTTTCTCATGGACAGTTGAAATGTAACATGTCCAAATAGAATTATAGATCCCTTTTTAATTGTTCTCTTAGTCTTTCCCATCTCAGTCAATAGCACCATCATGAACTAATTTTTTGAAAACCTAAGAGTCATCCTTGATTCTTGTTCTTTTCTTCATTCATCAATATCCAGTTCAGTTGATGGGACTGGATTTTCCTTTTGCTCTTCATCTCTTCTGCCACCATGTTAGTCTGGACATCTACCATCTCTGAACCAATTGACAGGGATAACATCTTTTCTCCCTGATTCTAATTAGCCCTCTCTCTCATCTTGAAATCTTTTTTCTGCATAGTGGTATAGGTAATCTTTTTAGAAATGTAAGTGGGAAGGAAAACAATACTTTTTGAAACCTTCCATAGCTTCCCATTTTCATTTAAAAAATTCAAATTACTTACCATGACCTATATACCCTGAATGCTCTGGGTTTTCAAATCTCTTAATATTGATTAATGTAACTGTGGTAGGTAGACTAATAGCCTCCCAAATATCTATGCCATAATTCCCCCCGAATACATGAATGTCACCTTACATGGCAAAGAGAACCTTGCAGATGTAATTATCTTGAGATAAGAAAATGAGTCAGAAGTGTAGGACAGGCTCAATATAACCACAGGGGTCCTTATAATATAGATGCAGGAGGGTCAGAATAAGAGAAGGAGATGTGATAATTGGAAGCAAAGGTTAGAATGATGTGATCACTAGAAGGGGACCACAGGCCAAGGAATACAGGTGGCCTCTAGACGCTGGAAAAGGCAGGGGAATGGATTCTCCATTAGAGCCTCCAAAAGGAGTACAGCTCTGATGACACCTTGATTTTAGGCCAGTGACACCCATTTCAGACTTTTGACCTCCAGAACTATAATTTATATTGTTTTAGTCCATAGTCTGAGGTAACTTATGACCCCAGCAATGGGAACCTAATATAGTCACCTTTTCCATTCATCTACTATGCCCTATGTGTCTTCTTCCAGTTTTTGGTGTACAACATGCTGTGCAATTCCTTGGGGTCTTTGCACAGTCTGCTAGCCTGGCCTTGCGTATCTTTACTCATAAGTGCAGGGCTGGTTCCTGTTGGCATCAGTTTAAATGGCATCTCCTTAGGAAGGTCTTTCCCAACCTCCTCTTTCAATTTATTTTCCTCTACTTTTGTTTTAAATAGAAATCTCTTTAAATATCTTTCGTCTTAGTCCTGGCAGTTGTTTTATCTACCTGTGTACAACTTGGACTTTCATTTTGTACTGTTTTTTTTTGTTTGCCTTTTCCCCCCTTTTGCTTGGTCTATTAAGGCAGAATCTAAACTCAATAACAGAAGAAACTGTATCTATCATGTTTAGCACCATATCTTTAAAATGGTTTCTGGCACACAGTAAGTTCTAAATAAATATTCAATGCCTGCCTGACAGATTGAATGAATGATTTAGGGGAATTCAGTGTATTTGGAGACCCTAGCTCTAGAAAAAGAAATCAGATAGATGCTAGCCAAAGATCCTCAGCTACTAGAAGTTTCTGGGCTTGACTTTGGTGCCAGAGTGAAGATTAGGCAGGCCTTAAGGAAAACGAGAGAGAAAACTCCGGAGTGATTTCAGGTGTCAAGGAGAAAGCCCAATCCAGTGAACTGAGCAGATATCAGTGGGGCTGGTTGGTAAAGGTGTTTTAAAGGGGTTGATATTCTGCAAGAATTTGTCCTGGTCAGGTGAGTCTTAAAGGCAATACAGGAACCCAGCAGGAGGATCAAGGTATAACTCCCAGGATCAGGCAAATATGAATATAAGTGGAAAACAAGTTGGGGAGCATTCCTCTTGTCCAACTTGGAATCCCCCAAATTTAGTTTAATGCCACATACTTATGAAATGCTTAAAAAAATTGGTGAGACATGAATGAATGTTTAATGAATGAATGAAAGATTACTCAACATATGGAAAAGTATGCCTGGAATACTGTAATGCCTGGAATAGACAGTTGACTTCCTTTTCCTTTCCCTTTAAACATTTTAGCAAATGATGGAGCCAACACTGCCTTCAAACTGGTTAGATTTGGCTGCAGGAGGGGGATGGACTCTTGGAGGACGGGCAGATCCTATTGTGTAGAAGTCAGGGAGGACAAAGATGATGGGAAATGGGGGCAGTGCCAGCAGTACTGCCTGATGCAGTGAGCAAAATTCCTAAAGAGAATATTAATATTGTCAGTGCTCAAGTGACATTTCTTCAAGACTTTCTCAGTAAAGTAGTTAGATTAAGTGTTATATAATTAACCCTAAGATATTAGCTTTAATCAAGTATTCAATTCTATAACTTCATTGTCCCCTGATTTCTCTATTCTTTCTTAATTCTTTTGGCACTCAGGCCTATTTTATACTAGATTGATATCTGTTGAGTCAATTTCCCTGGCTATCCAAATGACGTTTTCTTGAAAAGAGAAATGGCAGTTCTTAATTCACTTAGAATATTAGTTTTTAAGGGCTGTTAAAACAAAGTTTCACAAACTGGGTGGCTTGAAACAACAGAAATGTATTTTCTCACAGCCCCTGAGGCCAGAAGTCTGAAATCAAGTTGTTGGCAAGGTCGTGCTCCCTCTGAAGAGTCCAGGACAGAATTGTGTCCTGGTCCTGGTCTGGTGTTTGCCAGCGGTCCTGGCCATTCCTTGGCTCATAGATGCATAACTCTAGTGTTTGATTCTGTCCTCCCATACCCTTCTCCCCATCATTTCTCTGTTTCCAAATTTATCTCTTCTTACAAGACCACATATCCTAATTCAGTATGATCTCTTCTTCATATAATTACATTCACAAGGACCATATTTCTAACTAAGGCCACATTCGCAGGTTCTGGCTATATTTGAATTTGGGGGAGACACTACTGAACCCAGTATCTATAGTTGAGAAAGTATTGTGGGAGAGGCCCAGGCTGAGGACCTTATTGAGGAAGGCCTGGGGAATTTTTTATGGTGAGTATTTTTCTTTCACAGATAGTTTTCACAAGGGACTACACCTTACTCATTTTTATATTTTCTATTTTTACAAATGGTTTTATACCCACTGTGTACCCACTTGAATAAATGTGTTTTACTAATGATCTTCAGGGCTGCCTACTTTTGTAGCCTTCCAACACCACCAACAGAGCTTTGTATTGAACCGGGGGCTATGGTGGGGAGTGCCTGGATTCAGGTCCCTTGGTCTCCTGTGATTGCCAAAAAGTTTCTCTCACATGGTCAATATGTTCATGATTTATTTTGATACTTGAATTTTGAGGCAGTGCTTTGAGAAATCAAGCCTGTAGTTTGAGGAATTATCTGTTCAAAGTTACTGAAAGACTGGTCCTTGAATAAACTTCTTATAGATTATGTAGACAATCTTCTTAAAATAAGAGATGGTCAACACAAGTAGCTGTTCTTCAGTTGACGCCCAACTGCTTAGTTAACTATCAGCTGTGTTATTATTTTTTAATGTTTACGTAGTATAACTCCAAACTTTAAAACAAACGAGCCTGTAGAGCAAGCCATACTAATAATGCATTACAGTCGCATGGCATGTTCTCATTGTTTCATCTGATCACTATGAGGTAGGCAAGGCACAGCTACTTCTCTTCACTGACCAGAAAGGAAACTGAGTCTCTGAGAGGTTAAAGAGCCAAGTTGCAGATAACAAGGAAGTAATGAGCATGCGAGGACTTCGTGTCTTCATATCCTAGTCCCCTGCTCTTTCCAGAACACTGCTCTACTTCTCACTGCCTACAGTATTTGAATGGTTAAATTATACAGTTATTTTGACATCTACTCAGCCTGAAGAAGTTATACCTTACATCTGCATTTAACTTGGTCATTCTACGGATTTTGTTTAGGAACTACTAGGTTTTTTTCTTTATATTTAATTAGTTTTAACATTATTTTTTTCAAAGTCTTATTTTATCACATCACCAAAAAAAAAAAGCATAAAATTAAAGAAGAGGAGAAGCCTGTGTGCTTTGATGAAGAGTACCAGCTACATAGGCCAACACCTTCCATTTAAGTCCTATGTGGTTTGGGTGAGCCACTGGCCTCCTAAAAAGCTCAAGTGAACTGAGCTAATGTAGATCTCTTTGTTTGTTGACCTTGTGGTATTTTGGCATCTGGATATGAGTGAGAGGGAGTGATCTGGTGTACTTGGTGGGAAGAACCAGGCGACAAATTGGTCATTCTGGTTGCACTGCCAGTTAGACTCTGCCCAGGACACGAATGTCGCTGGGCCTATTGATATTTGCTGTGACACTTAAATGTTCAGCACGGTATTGATTCTGAATGTCAAGCCCTTTGCTTAGGTGCTGTTTCTGCATGATGAACAGATTATCACAGAATAGTAATTGAACCCTTTAACATGCACACACACCCTGTACGCACAGCACTGAAAACAGCAATTTAAACACGCATTTAACCCAAGCTCATTCCCAATCTTAACAGAAAAAAAATGACAGTGTTTTAAGTATTTCTGAATGGTTCATATGGAATGAAATATTTTTTAAGTGAATTGGTTTCTACCAAAATATATAATTTACTGCTGTAAAATAAGGTTACATGTTTCAAAATGCTACCTAGGAGGGATAATAACCAGATTAGGAACAATGATAAAATAGGATA
>VMDR010033490.1:0-11348 GCA_007922815.1 Macrotus californicus
TACCATTTTACATCAGTGAGAATTTGATTTCAACTTAGAAAACAAGAAATGCCCAAAAGAAAGAACGGAGTCCAGGTGCAACACATTTGTCATCTCCCATCTTTACAGGACATACTTTATCAGGGTCCATACATAGTACCCGAGATCGTTATAACTAAAATGGATCCCAGATATTGTCAATTTCAATCCCCTCATTTGATAAATAAGGAAGCTGAAATCCAAGTAAGTGAAGTTACTTGTAGAGGTCATGCAATTAGTGAATGGTTAACTTAGACTCATACCATTTTCAAACCAGCCCAGTGCCACCAATTTACTCCGATATCTTTATATATTAAAACAAACTTTAAGTTATTTGTGACAATATAAATATATCAAGTTGTTCTTTTCCTAGTCTTTCTACTAGTATGTTTCTCTTCCCATAACAAAAGGATTGTGACATGCATTGTACCTACAACTGCCTTGACCAGAACGAAATTCCCAACTGTTCTGTTCAGTTTACCTCAGTGAGGAGACAGTGCTTCCCCCTCATTCTCCTCTCTTTAGAAACGTGTCAACCCCGGGTCAGAGGGGAAATTTACATGTGTTCAGAATACTTAAAATGGCAGACTTTCTAAAGTGATGGATGAACTTAGTGAATTGTCACACTAGAAGACAATTCGAATTTAAAGTCCTTACCACTCCACTTCCAAACCCAACAGGAAAAATTATCCTTTTCCTTCGACCCCCCCATACCCAAAGTTCACTTTCTCTCATTCTTCCCATACAATGTGCAATTCTTCTCTCTTCTTTCCCTTTATCCAAACTCAATGTTTCAATCCAGTCAGGCTGCTATAACAAAATACCCAGACTGGTGGCTTAAAAACAATAGATTTCTATTGTATTTCTTACAGTTTTGGAAGCTGGAAGTCTAAGACCAGGGTTCCAGCATAATTAGGTGAGGAACCTCTTCCCGGATGAAGACTTCTGACTTCCCTTTCTCTCCTTCTGTGGTAGAAGATGCAAAAGAACTCTTTTGGCTTCTTTTGCACAGGCATCAGTCTCATTCACAAGGCTCTGCCCTTCTAACCCAATCATGTCTCAAAAGCACCACCTTCTAATACTTCATATTGAGAATTAGGATTTCAGCATATGAATTTGGGGGGGCGCGGCACACAAGCTTTTAGATGACAGCACTCAGTCTTACCGGGTTTCTTGGAGATGAAAGCCCAGTCTGAAAATTCTCTAAAAAATTTCTCTTGCAGCTCTTTGTTTCAACGTTGGTGTAGGCTGAAATAAAGAAAATGGCTTTTACAGGATGAGAAGAGGGTGAAAATACACAGAGGAAAAAAGTGAATATTTCAGATTTAAGTCCACCACAAGATTATCCACCAAAAAACAGGAAGCTAAGAGCAGAAAAGGACTTTTGGAATCATTTGATCCAGATTATGCTTTTAGATGAGGGAACTGAGGCTTAGAAACATCAGGTTATTTTGTTTGTGTATGATCAACCAGGAAGATGGTTCTGGATTCAAGACCAGAGTCCATGTTGCCAGTGCATTGGACATTAGAGCTCAGTATTAAGGCCCTGAGGATCTCAGTGACATGCAGGTGTCAACACCACTTGCATATGAAATCATGTGACTTAAGACAGTAATTACATTTGAAGACATTGCTGTGTTCTTCACACTTCTGAAATGCTCAGACTCACATGAGACCTGAGCCAACAATAATTCCTACAGAACGTGCGGCTTTTCTTTGCAAATGACTAAAGACTTGCATCTCTTAATCTTCCAGCATACCCATTTACATATCTTTCCACTTTCAGAGAACTTGTCCTGTTGTGCCATAACAGGAAACATAAGTTTGCTGAACCCTGATGCTTTTTAGGAAGCCACAGTGCAAATACCAAGGAACAAGTGTGAAACAGTAGGCCACAATCAAGCAAGAGGACACATCCAAAACAGGCAAAAGAATAGAGGGATTCCAAAGAAAAGTATTGAAAATATGAAGCATTGGTGTTATGGGGCAATCTTCCACTTACCTTTCTTCTCTGTAATACCTGCTAACCTCTTATGATGAATTTATGCCTATTCCAGTAAACTTACACATATCCCTAAATCTGTGATCATTTATAATTCCATTAAAGTATATTTGGCCACACCACTGCCCTCATTTTCTAAGACCATTCCACAGTTATCAGTTATTGTCAAAAATTTCAAGGACCAGTTTATGGTCTACCCTATTCCTAACTCCAATAAATCCCTCCCTGAGATCAGTGTGTTTTTATTTTTTCACAGCTGCAGCTTAAAATGTACTTTTTAAAATGTCATTTCCAAGGCCTCTTAGTTGCTCTCTCCCCTGTGGATTCCTGCAGTAGCTTCCTGAGCTCCTGTACTCCTGCCCCCAGTAGCTATTTTCTGCAGAGTAGCCAGAGTGATCCTTTAAAAACATTAATCTGATCATGTTACACCCTTGCTGAAAGCATTGTAATGACTTTCCATCACTTTAGTATGAGATCAAAGTCCTTTACCTTACCTGGTCCCTCCTTCCCTCTTATTTGCTCACAGGCATCCCAGTTTCTCTGAGCATATGCTTGCTCAGGTCCTTCCCTTATAGGACTCTTCTCTCTTAAATGTTCTTCCCACATAGCTTACTCCTTTGACTCTTCCTAAGACATACTTAACTATTACTTCTTCAGAGACTTTCTCCTTGAATACCCTCCCTAAAATAGCAACATCCCTATTTGGTTTGCAAACCAGCCCCTGTACACAAAGATCAGGGAGTGACTGAAG
This sequence comes from Macrotus californicus, assembly GCA_007922815.1. Lineage (NCBI taxonomy): Eukaryota > Metazoa > Chordata > Mammalia > Chiroptera > Phyllostomidae > Macrotus > Macrotus californicus. The sequence goes on from VMDR010033490.1 coordinate 2,772, forward strand.
AAAGAGGCAGATCACTCCGCGTCTTTAGGTGGCAGGTTTAATAAGGAAGGGAACTTACATAGCAGCTTTGCTTGGGTGGCAGCAAGTAGATCCCTGCACCTGCCTCCAGAATCTTCACAGTTTATATAGAAGCCTTAACTGAGTTCAGTCATGCGTGTAGTCTGGAAGGTTTCAGCCACATTGCTTTCTCGAGGCTATGTTCTTAAGAACAGCTCGCATTTTGGGAACAGTGGCAGAATGTACATTCCAAGGACACAGAGAAGGGTGAGGAAACTCCAATTGCCAGGGAGCAGCTCACAGGTCAAGGGGCTGCCACCTCCACTCTATGACCTCCTCCAGCAACCTCACCCTCACTTTATCTTCCTCTGCCTTTTATAGGCCTCTCCCCCCACAAACCAACTTTTTATTACTTGATGTTACATATCTGCTTATTTGTTTACTACCTAAAACTTCCTGCTCTGCAAGGGGCAGGTATGTTTTCTGCTGATAGACTCTCAGCAAATATTTGTGAAATGGCAGAATAAAGTGTACTTGTGTTGATCATTTGCTACTCACATACTTTGAACCAATATATTTGTTTTGAGATTTGATACAAGTAATTTATTGCTAATAATGTGACAGATAATGTTTAATTTATTTGATGTATATAAGAAGAGATTTTAAGAATCTTTTATTTAAACATGTCTCCTTCAGCGCTGGCTGGTGTGGCTCAAGGGATTGAGCTCTAGCCTGCAAACCAAAGGATTGCTGGTTCCATTCCCAGTCAGGGTACATGCCTGGGTTGCAGACCAGGTCCCCAGTAGGGGGTGCTCAAGAGGCAACTACACATCAATGTTTCCCTCTCTTTCTCCCTCCCTTCCCCTTTCTAAAAATAAATAACTAAAATCTTAAAAAATAAATAAACATGTCTCTTTCATATCCCTATATACCTTATTGAAAAAAGAGATTGGACAATGAAAGGACACTAAAAATAGAATCTCATTCAGTATTCTGCTTATCTTTACCGAAGCCTACCCCAAAAGTGTCATGGAATTGTCTGTCCATCAAGTGTGTCTTTTTTTAAAATGAATTTATTAATAAAATTACATAGGTTTCAGGTGTAAAATTCTATGACACATCATCTGTATGTTGTATTGCGTGTTCACCACCCCACGTCAAGTTTCCTTCCATCACCATTTATCTTCTGTGTGTCTTGGTAAAAATAAAAATAAAAGGTTGAGATCTTTTCTTTATAGGAGTGATTTCTTCACTTCCTGCTTGCATGAACATTGAAAAGAGGATTCGGAATAAATCCACAGCCCCCTCAAAATTATGGCCCAGAAATATCGAGGTTACTGCATTTAACATTTCTAAAGGCCCAACTTCCACTAAGTCATATAATTTACAAAAATCATCTAATATGATTCTTAAAAAACAGTAGGTATTCAGAAATGTTATTTCTCCTTCCTTGCCATGATTTTCTCAGCTGTGCCAGGGATAAAAAATATGCTAGTAAGTTATAAATGCTGGCTCTCTACCCTCCTCTGAGGGTCCTCTCTATGCTATGTCAGGCCCTCCTTTACTGGGAAGAATACAAGTAATGAGTAAAGTGGAGAAAAATACTAACAAAATGTCTGATGGAGCAGGAGGGTGAGGAAGGCCTAAAGGCGTTTATGGAGGATGGATAGATGAACAGATTAATGGAGTTGGGAGATGAAATGACACTTGGAAGCAATGGGAAGAGACAGTTGCCAGGCACATGAAATAATTAGCATGTGATTAGAAAAGAAGTTTTCTAAGAGGTTGGGAAACATTGTAATTGGAATACCTTTTGTGAAATTGTTGAGAGAGTAGTAATCAAGACTCAAAATTCTCTCTCTTTTTTAAAGATTTTGTTTATTTATTGTTAGAGAGAAAGGAAAGGAGGGGAAAGAGGGAGAGAAATATCAGTGTGTGGTTGGCTCTCAAGCTCCCCCAACTGGGGACCTGGCCTGCAATCCAGGCATGTGCCCCAACCAGGAATCGAACCGGCGACCCTTTGATTCCCAGGCCAGCACTCAATCCACCAAACTACACCAGCCAGGGCTCAAACTGCTCCTAATTAAACTTTTGTCGTCAAATTCTAGTTTTTTGTTTTTCTTTTCTAAGGCCGTACTCAGAGTAAGAGCCATCCAACCGATCCTAGCTGGCACCTCTCTCTTATGAAATTCAAGTTCTCTAAGTTGTTAGAATTTCTAGATAGAATTGGGTAGATAATACACAGATGAATTTGGAAAGGTTTCTGGAGTTATCTTACATGAATCCCACTCAAACAAGAAGAAAAATTAAAGAGGTTGGTAGAGAGCAAAAGGTATCATATATAATATTAATAAAAATAATAATTATATATATGAAATCTTTCTCATCTTAATAGAGGCCTATAAAATGCTGACAAAAATATGTGAAAAACCTGACCTTTTGATCCAACACTCAATAAATAGGGAAGCCTGAGTGGCTAAGATGATCCACACCATCGTGAACTGAGGCAGTGAGGAAGGCAAAAGGCACTCTGAACCTCAACATATAGGGTGAAGAGAGGGCTTGTTTTTTAAGAGTTCACAAAATAACAGGAAATACTCATGTACAGCTTTGACACAGAGAACCAAAAAAAGTAGAATTTTAAAAATTTTGTGATACCCTAGAATTAAGCTCTTTCTACTAACATTTTTGAAAGAGACTATATTAAGTGGCCAAATTGTTTTATTACTACTAAAAAGTGAGTCTCTGCCGAGACTAGCTTCAAGGCAAGGTCCAACTAACCTAGGGTTATGCAAATTTCAAAAGAATAAACATTTTTCACTTTTCCTTCTCAAATCCCTCTTCTGCTTCCTTTCAACAGCCACAGGTAAGCTGTAGGAGGATCAGTTTGCTTGTCCATCTGCAGTCTATCTGTATATCTGGCACAAAATCCACATTTAATGTATTACCTAAATAATGCTTACATTAACAATCTAATTTTTAAAAAGGAAAAACACACCAATTGGTGGTTGTCTATATTAACAGAACTCATTTATTTTGGACACTTAAGAGACTTAGAATATTTTTATTTTAATTTCCTGGCAAGAGAGCACACACTGAAAAAAGAATCAGGAATTATGAATGATGTTCATGTCAAAAAGTGGTCAGCTGAGTGGCTATTCATATATTTATTAGAAATTTGGTTTAGCACCATTTTATTTCCATCCAGCCACCAGTGGAGGCGATACTTATAAATATTTTATTGAATAGCTTTCATTTTAACATAAGCAGTAAGTAGGAGAGCAGATGCTTCCTCATCTACGGGATTGCCTTTGTGATGAAGCCAAATGTCAGGGCTGCTTTGGCCAAAGCTTTAATATTGGCTAGGTCTCAAGATCAATGGTCCTCATCAGGACTTATTATTTTTTTCAAGTTATCATATAATAACTTCTAAATATTTTATTAACTAGGCTGAAGAAAGCCCACTTCCTTCGAATTCTCAACTAAAAACAGCATAATTTTGAGATAATTACTTGACAGCTCCCTTTCTGAACACCTGACTGTGCTATGTGCCCTCTCTTCAGCCTTACAACTAAGAGGCCGCTTCCTCACCATCAATCTGCCTCACACCACACCTCCTAGTCTTTAATGATTCCAGCTGACTGATATGAGAAATTCTGGTCCAAGTGAAATTCCACACTACGGTATCTCCTTTCTCTCTCCTCAGGGTCTTTCCTCCTTTCACCTGACATAGCTCAATTAATTCCACTGTGGGAAATTTTTATTTTACCTGTTAACAGTGTGATTTATCTCTGCTGCTAGTGTAATATATTTGGTCACACAATTTCCTGAGGGAAGTGACACAGGGACATTCGAGCTGAATTAAATTCTTCTTATTCTATGTTAGATTTTTGCCACAAATTCCTGGTCTTACCCCAATGAGATGGGCTACATCACAGGGGGCAAACACAAGGCCTGTGGGCCGAATCCGGCCCTCCACCTTGCTTTATCCAGCCTGGCACCTTGTTTCTACCTGTCGGAAGCACGGAGCTCCTTGCCCCTAGTTAAGCAGTAGTTACATTTATGCAGGCCTAAAATTACATTTGGCCCTTTGAAGGCAACCTCAAGGCTGATGTAGCCCCCAGTGAAAATGAGTGTGACACCCCAGGGCTATATTATAAACCAAATTATACATGTTGGCTTAAGCAAATAAGTTTATTTTTACTAAGAAGTCCAAAACTAGTTGACTGCAGGACTGATTTAGTAACTTAGCAATCAGGGATGACTTCCTTTAGCCTTCTAAACATAGTTACAAGATGGTTGTGGAGCCTCTTGCCATCGTATCATATCCAGCCAAGAAAAATTAGAAAGCAGCACCAGCACTGGATGTCCACTTGTACCTCACAAGCCAGAACTCTGTCACACGGACAACACTAACAGTGCATTGATTGGACCAATCTCCAATGCCTGTCTGACACACTCTCCTTTACCATTTCCATAAGGTCTAGGCTTAAAGATTCTGCCTTAGTGAACCCTCCAGAATTGAGGGCATCTCTGAAAGACAGACTTTTCTATCTTACTCACCCAGTGTCAGGAAAAAAGGACTTAAACACAAAAGAGAGGGCAATATTTGTAACATTTCATTTCGCCCACAGAGGCTAGCTCGGTGCACATTCTATCCTTCATTTGGTTCTTGACCTATTGGTTCTATCTTCTCTAAGGAAGGAGTTTCACTGCTGGAAATAAGGAAGGCTTACCTCAAAACTGTGTGCTGAACGTAGGGTCTGCAGCTTAGAGAATGTTAGTTCCGAGCACCAGCACTGCTTAGAATTATTTACATCATATCTGGTTTTTATCTTTATCCAATTCTTGGTAATATTGAGGGACCAATGCGCTATACAATAACATTTTACTTTTCTAAATTTCAAAGACATTAATATTTACCCTAATTTCTAAACAAACCATCAGAAATGCTCAATGTAGGTATTTGTCCTCTGGAGTGTTCTTTTCCTCCAACATTTTATTTTAGAATAGTTGCTAAAAGCGAAGAACAGTCACGTTTATACGAGTATCCTTCATTTACATTCACCAATTTTTAACATTTTACTACCTCTAAATAATTAAGAGTTAGCTCCTAAGACTCAGGATGTTTTCTTATATATCATAATCATAATAAAATATCCACATTAAAGTAACTTAATATTCACTTGTTATTATCATATACTGTCCATATGCCAATTTTTCTTATTCTCCCAATAAAAGAAATAAAAATGTTTTCCCCTCTCCAGGACTCAATGCATTTAATTGCTATCACTGTCTAGTATAAGAATATCTGGCTATAATAAGAATAGTTCATTGTTTTATTTCTTTCATAACACCAATATTTTTTAAAAAGGCAAGCTCTTCATTTCGTTCATTTCATTTATTTCATTTCATTATTTTATTTGGATTGGTTTCCACTTGATTATATATAGATTAAACATTTTTTATGTTTGTGATAGTTTATTTTTTATTATTGTTCTAGTTGTCTCCATTTTCCTTCCACCACTCCCCCCAGCCCCACTCATCCCCATCTCCCACCCTTGAGCCTACCCTCTTCGGCTTTGTCCAATCGTCCTTTATACATGTTCGTTGACAACCCTTCCTCATTCCACCCCCCATTATCCCCATTTCCACCCTCCTCTCTGGTTATTGTCAGTTTGTTCTTTATTTCAATGTCTCTGGTTATATTCTGCTTGCTTGTTTTTTAAATTTTATTTATTTAATTAGTATATTTTATCAATTATGCTATTCAATTGTACCATTTTTTCTCCCCTTTATTCCCCTCCACCCTGCACCCTCCTCCCACCAGCATCACCCCCTTAGTTCATGTCCATGGGTCATACATATAAGTTCTTCAGCTTCTCCATTTCCCATACTATTCTTAATCTCCCCTGGTCTATTTTCTACCTACCATTTATGATTCTTATTCCCTGTACCTTTTCCTCCATTTTCCTTCTCCCCCTCTCCACTGATAACCCTCCATTGATCTTCATTTCTGTGCTTCTGTTCCTGATCTAGTTGTTTGCTTAGTTTGTTTTTGTTTTTAGGTTCAGTAGTTGATAGTTGTGAGTTTTTTGTCATTTTACTGTTCATAGTTTTGATCATCTTTTTCTTAGATAAATCCCTTTAACATTCCATATAACAAAAGCTTCGTGATGATGAACTCTTTTAACTTTACATTATCTGGGAAGCACTTTATCTGCCCTTCCATTCTAAATGATAGCTTTTTGCTGGATAGAGTAATGTTGGATGTAGGTCCTTGCCTTTCATGACTTGGCATACTTCTTGCCAGCCCCTTCTTGCCTGCAAGGTTTCTTCTGAAAATCAGCTGATAGTCTTATGGGCACTCCTTTGTAGGTTACTGTCTCATTTTCTCTCGCTGCTTTTAAGATTCTCTCCTTCTCTTTAATCTTGGATAATGTAATTATGATGTGCCTTGGTGTGTGCTTCCTGGGTCCAAATTTTTTTAGACTCTCTGAGCTTCCTGGATTTCCTGGAAGTCTATTTCCTTTGCCAGATTGAGTCAGTTCTTTATTATTTTTTCAAATAAATTTTCAATTTCTTGCTCTTTCTCTTCTCATTCTGTCACCTCTATGATTCAGATGTTGCAATGTTTAAAGTTGTCCCAGAGGTTCCTAAGCCTCTCTTCATTATTTTGAGTTCTTATTTCTTCATTCTGTTCTGGTTGAATGTTTATTTCTTCCTTCTGTTCCAAATCATTGATTTGAGTCCTGGTTTCCCTCCGGTCACTGTTGGTTCCCTGTACCTTTTCTTTCATTTCACTTTGCATAGTTTTTACTTCTTTCTGTATTTTGCAATCATAACCATTTCTGTGAGCATCCTGACTATCGGTGTTTTGAACTCTGTATCTGATATGTTGGCTATCTCTTCATCACTTAGTTCTATTTTTGGAGTTTTGATCTGTTCTTTCATTTGGGCCATATTTTTTTGTCTCGGTGCACTTGTTACATAGTAACTGACAGAGCCTTAGGTATTTGTCCAGGCAGGGCAATCCACTTTGCTGCCTTGTGGCACTGTATGTGGGGGAGGGATCTTAAAGGGAACGATGCCCCTTGTTCAATTCTAGGCTTGCTTTCAGTCACTTCCCCCACTACCCACAAGCAAATTGGGCCCTTCTGGTGCTGGTTCCTGTGTGGGTGAGCTTGTGTACATTCTTTGGGTTTCTCCAACAAACTCTCCTGTGAGGCTGGGCATTTCACAACCCCCACAGAGTTTTACAGTCAAAGGTTTTGAGGCTTTATTTCCCCACGCTGGAACCCCAGGTTGGACAGCCTCTCATTCCCCACTTGGTCCTCCTGGTTTATCTACATGCAAATGTGCAACCACCAAGCCTGTCAGCCACCACCTTGCCACAAATCCTCTCCATCCTGGCTGCCCATCTCCACCCCTTCCTACTGGTCTGGATGAATGTTTCTTCTTTGACCCTTTGGTTGTTGGACTTCCATACAGTTTGATTTTCTGGCAGTTCTGGTTATTTTTTATTTTATTTTAAACCTGTTGTTCTCCTTCTTTTGCTTGTGTGATGAGGCAAAGTGTATATACCTATGCCTCCATCTTGGCTGGATGTCTGCTTGCTTTTTTTTTTAACAAGACTAAGCATAGATGGTTTTGTATCAGAGTCAGTGAATCATAATTGGAGATGGATGGTTTTAGTTTGTCTTGTTACTGGTGATATTAAACTTGATCACTTGGTAACATTAAAATTCACCAAATTTCTCTGCTGGAGTATTGTCTTTTCCCCCTTTATAATGAATAACTAATCTGTGAGGCCCTATGTTGAAGACGTGTGATAATCCTATTCCCCAACAATCTTTAACCCAATGGTTTTAGCATACATTGGAGATTCGTGCCAAAATTAATGCCTCAAGTTTTGGTTGCAAAATGATAATCTTGCAATTTTGTTATTCCTTCTATATTTATTAGTTGGTATTTTTCTGTAAAAAATCAATTTTCCTTCACTCCCTTCCTTTCTTGTCCTTTGAAAATTAGTATTATAATGATTTGTGGATACATTTCTTATTCAATGTGTTATAAACCATTTTCATAATGATTTCTTTCTGAGGCCCAAATTATCCCATATATGGCCAATGGAAACCTCTTCAAATACAATTTATGTCCTCTCCACATGCCCCTATCAATTTTTGAGAAGTTTTTACTCTCTGACATAAAAAATATCCCAGACCTTGTTTTCCCTATCAGACCCAGCCATTATCTAAGGATTTCACTTATAAAGTCAAGATCTAGGTGCTAAGTACAGTCATTGCTACCAATATACTATTGCTGCCAGTTTTATCATTGAACAGAAATAGGAAATATGTATTTTAAAAATCATTATTTTATATTGATTCAACACCATAGTAGTCTTCCTCTCCTCTCATCCCATATTTGTAATTCTGTCTTCCACAATTGGAAGCAGAATGTGGATTCATCAATATGAATATAAATGTAATTATTAGTTCAATCCTACAATATACAAGAAAGGTTCAGACTTATTATACTCATACCACTAACCACCAGCACACCTATTAATTAAAGGTC
>VMDR010033491.1:0-11348 GCA_007922815.1 Macrotus californicus
TAGTGGAAAAATAAGTGTTTCTAATTCACCATTGCGCAGACTGCCTATGATGAGCCAGTCAATTCACATATATTGTTACCAGTTCTCATAATAGCCATGTAAAGTCAGTGCCATCTGTTTTATACAGAAGGAAAAGGGACTCAGGGGCATGTAGTTGTCCAGAGTCACGGAGCTGGTAAGGGCAGATCCGGGGTTCAAACGCAGAAGTAGCAGGCCTGGAAGCATTTCTGTTTCACAAACGTCTCCTATTAGCGAGTTGTAGGGAACGGAGAGCAGATTGAGGAGGCAATGGGTTTTGGGAGCTTTCAGAACCAACTCAGCCACTGCTCTCTAGATGACTTAATCTCTCCCCGTGACTTAATCTCTCCGTGTCTCAGGTTCCTTATTTGCAAAATGCGGATAGTACTGCCCATGTAGGATTATTATGAAGACTACTAAGTGGAAATGCATGTAAAGCCATTGGCACATTGTTATGTTATTTTTTTAAAGGTCTAAACTACCCCCTGCAACTTAAGAAATCTTTTGATGAAAGTAAATGCCAGCACTGACCAACATAAACAAGATTTTAATTTACTGTCCTGAAACAGAAGATACTGATTAGAGTGTTCCCTTTGTGTTTTCCATTGTAGGTCTTTTGAAGAGCAGAACAGATTTCAATCCCAGCAGCAATGTAATTTGTAGTGAGGGTGTTTTCTTTTTCTTTTAAATCCTTTTTAATCCCGTTTGGAGTTGCAAAAATTTCTGCAGGGTCTCATGCTGCCTAGGGCCCTGGGTTGGAATTGTGTCTTAGTTTATTGATGTGGTGAGTTGTTGCAAGAGGTAGGAGTGCTTTAAAGTGAGATGGTGTTAGGAAACACATGAGCTGAACATATATTTCCCTGACCACTAGAATTTCGATTGAGCTAACCGATAAGTTTGGGAAAGCTTTATTTGCAAAACAAGTGCATTTCTTTGACTGAAATTTTTTTTCTCTTTAAAATTGTTTTCAGGATGCAGAATAGAAAACTGTGATTCTTGCTTCAGCAAAGACTTTTGTACTAAGTGCAAAGCAGGTTTTTATTTGCATAGAGGCCGTTGCTTTGATGAATGCCCAGACGGTTTTGCACCATTAGATGACACCATGGAATGTGTGGGTGAGTGCGTTTTTGTGTGACTTTCAAACTGCAACTTTTAACACCTGTTTCTTGAGGAAGGAAAATGCATGCTGGATGTAGTCAACCTAACAACAGGTTGGTCTTTTGTTGTCGATTAGAACTGAACATAATTTCAGTTTTTTGCTGACTCTCTGAATTCTAGTCTCACATATTACATCTTGTCTCAAAATTTGCTAGTGGTACATGTGCTAAATACTTTAAATGCTGATACTGTTTTTAATCCTATGTGTAATACATCCATTTCTTAAGTGTCTTAATAAATTGCTAGTACATGTTAGAGGAAAACATTTTACTTAGGAGAAAAACAAAATTTGAAGCAGTACCATGTAATTAATGATTCTATCACTTTTGTTATGTATATTAATTACGGCTCTTCCTAGCCATTTTTTAAAAAATCACTGGAAAGAAAATTTTTGTGTAAAATACCTTTTGATGATTGACTGCCTATTGCACAGTGCATGAAAGCAATTGTACTACGTGTAGATAGTTAGGATGCATAATTTAATATACATACATATACCATTTATGAATAATAAGAGAAATACACATTTTATAAATTTAATATTTTTTCAGTGTTTGCAACCACTTGGGTTGTTATACTGCTTGTTCACTGTCTTCACATGGTTTTGGTTTTTCTGCTCCCGATGAAAAGGTGAAGACCTGTCCGGACCCACATTCTGATGAGTGCCTGAAGCGATTATTCAGTGTGGTAGCTCTTTGCTGCCACCATCCCTCTACTCCTTCCCCTGAATTTCATTTGACATGTTATACATCTGACGTAATATGGACAACAGAGCTATGTATTATAAGTGAGACTTTCCATCTCTTGACATGGAGACTTAAAAGAAAATTAAGAACATTTTTTCCTGCAGGAATATTGCTAAAATGGTCTATAATTATACATGTGGAACCTTGTAGAGAACACTTGTAAATAAGAGGTTTATGAAGAAATGTGTACTAATGTTCCTATTTAAAGATTTTTTAAAATTTATTTTTAGGTAGATGGAAAGGAAGGGAAAAAGAAAGAGAAACATCAATGTGTGGTTGCCTCTCACACTCCCTACTGGGGGACCTGACTGGCAAACCAGGCATGTCCCCTGATTGGGAATCTAATCAGTGACCCTCTGGTTCGCAGGCCAGAACTCAATCCGCTGAACCACACCAGCCAGAGCATTATGTTCCTATTTAAGTGTGAGTGACTACATTGATACAGGCAGCACCCTATTGACCAATAAGAAAGTCAGTAGAAGAGCATGTTGAGATCGTTGAGCCTGCTTTCTAGAGTCAAGACCCATGCCCCTTTCAACAGTCAAGGGGAATCTCTTATGAAACCCTTAAATATAAACAAATTCAAATTGAGTCCTATGCATTCCCCTGAATACAATTTTTCTTTTACTTGAATACAAATCTTAACTTGAAAAATCTAAGAGTAACTATGGTGCCTGCTAAGATCTGGAATGCAGAAATAGTGTGTAAGGACCCTGGGGCTGAGTCTTGATCTGGTAGTGTGAAGGGGCTTTTTAATGGTGAATTTGATGAGGAGGCTTAGCCTCCCAATTTTTCTCCTTTTGTTCCCCAACCTCACCCCAGGGGGATAGAGGGTAGCCTACTCTGCCACTATATGAATTTACAAAGGAGATGCTAAAAGCTAGGTATGTAATCTAGGAAAATAATACATTTTTCATATCTGATCATACTTATTTACTTTTCAAAGTATAATAATGTGTAGCACCAATTTAGGTAATAAGAAATACATACTGTGGTTTCCAGGCACCTATTGAAAGAATTGAGAAAATCAGAAAATGCAAAATAAACGCCCTAACCTTTTTCCCCAAGTACTTACTTTCAAAATAAAACCAACACACTTGTGAATTTCAGCGGGGGCATTGAGAATTAGCCTACAAAATTCTGTGTTCTGACATAGTATAAAAATAGTATCTTCCACTCTATAGGTTTTAGCTATTGAATCTTTTAGAGGTCTTTAGACTACTATTTCAGTGTCTTTAGAATGAACCAATTGCATCTCTTCAAAAAATGAACTAAGACAAATCAAAATTAATAGTTTTTTAATTACTTATGTGGCAATTGTTGTAAATTAAAGTGACCCTGTGGTTCAAAGAATTAAAGTTCCTGAAAGGTGAATCTACGTCTCTGTGGGTTGCACAACTTAAGTTTTGGTATCTGAAGGTGCGGAGCATATGAAACACTGCTGTATAAATTTGATGCTAGCCGAGTAAATGGACACCAAATTTTTATTTGTGTTTGTATTTTTATCTTTATTTAGAAGGATGTGAAGTCGGTCATTGGAGTGAATGGGGAACTTGTAGCAGAAATAATCGCACGTGTGGATTTAAATGGGGTCTGGAAACCAGAACACGGCAAATCGTTAAAAAGCCAGCAAAAGACACAATACCGTGTCCGACCATCGCTGAGTCCAGGAGGTGTAAGATGGCCGTGAGGCATTGTCCAGGAGGTGAGTTTGCATAATCACTACTGTGGGCTGTGTGCGTTCTGAATTCACCTCTGCCCTAACCACCCTCCCTCCCAATAATGAGTATTTATCCATGAAAGGAATTAATAACGTTGGTCCGAGGGTAAAATTTCCACATTGCATTAATTTAGACATGGACGCTTAAATTGTGAAAAATAAATGTATTTCATTTACTTTCATGATACCTTGATACTAGTTTAGAAGAGTACATTGCAAATGAGCTTTCTAGAAGTTTGTGCCTTTTATTTTTTTGGCCAACACACCATAAAAGTAGGTCTTAGGAAATCAGGCTTTTGCAGATGTTCCTCTGAGAGAAGCGGCCAACTTTCATTTGAGAAGAGTTTAGATTAGACAGGTTTATGGAATCTGTAAAATCATCTGCATCATTACTAGTTGAAGATGACAACTTAAAATAAACTTGCCCAAACACTGGGAGGAATAAACGTTGTCTTAATGCTACCACAATTAGCCAGTTCTCTTTGTTTTGATAATAATTTGTAGAAAACAGCTACTGGTAGGTGTGTGTTTATTCATGTCTTTGTAGTAATTGTGCTGATTTGCAGTAATTATTCTGTAATAACAGGATTAGGCTCATTTACAAATTAGGAGAAGCATACATAGCTCAGGTGCTGGCCGAAGCTGAGTCAGTCTGTTTGAAATGTAGTTCTCAGCGCGTCACCGGGGTTCTCAAAGCATAATCACTTGTTACCGCTTATTTTATCACCCAGTGGATGCTACGTTGCCAGAGATGAAGCTGGGGTTTTTCTAGTCCACAACATAGAAAAGCAAAGAAGAAAGTGGCAGTTGGAAAATTTCTCCATAAAATAATCAAAACTTTTGTTTGCCTTTATTTTTGCTGTTGGTGCATAGTTTTTCAGCTTTGTGGTTATAGGCAAGAGAGAGAGAGAATATGTATATCTGCTTAAAATGGATTTATATCCATATTATGCTGCCTCATAGAGAATGTCTATGATCCGTGGAGGAAGACAAACTTTTACGACTTGAAGACTCCAGTCGGCCTTTGAGAACTATTAGATCCAGATTCAGAAGCTACTATTAGGAAGGCAGCTTTTCCTCTTGAATTAGTTTTGCTTTGCTTTGCTGGGTCTTTGAAACAAAGTTTTTTTGGGTTTGCTTTTCACTAACAAGGATGGTTTTGTTCACTTAAACTGGGTATTTTTCAGTGAAAATATAAGAAAATATTTTCTTACAAAACTAATAAGCCACTTCTTGGATAGCTGAGAGCATTTAACCTGCAACCTTGTGCCTAAAAACAAACCTGATGTATTCAGGTATTGGAAATAAAGACTTCCTTTGTTGTATATTGTTTATATAACTACCCTCCCCCCAGTTCTCTTCCAGCAATGTGGTCCCCCAATTGTGGTTTACGTTAATAGCAAAAATTAACCTGAAAATGCTCCTATAACAAACATGCTTATGTGTAACAAGAGCCAGAATATTCCCCTCCCCTCCCAAACTGTTTTGACCCAGCCCCAGTCTTGCTTGAGAGTTTTGGAGATAACAGCTAGATTGTTAACCTGTTTATTGCACTCATATTTTTTGTGCTACCAACAACAGTATACCGTCTTGTAGAGTAAAACCTAACTCTGTCAGCAAATTAAATTCTGCCACAATAAATGCTTATGTATCATCTGCTTAGGTTCTCTTTTTGATAACCAGTAAGGAACTCTGATTTACTGGTAATTTGTATTTAGGTTTTATCGAGTATTATTTATTAGGAGAAACTGGCTATTGTTCTAATCCCCGAGTCTACATTTTCAGTGTAATAAATTCAGTTTTTATATAACCTTTAAAGTTAGCAGGCCTAAACTGTTATATGAAAATTTGTCTTATTGTTTTATGTTTTATAAAAAGGGGACTACAATAGAATTGTTGATGGAAAATTACTCTGCAACAAAATAACTTCTACTTAAAAATGTAACAAATTAAAATGTAGAAAATTAATTTAGGAACTCGAGCACCAACTGATAAAAATTGGCATAACTTCTAGCGCAGTATCCCACCTTGCCTCAGGTGGGAGAGCAAAAAGTTCCTTTCTTCAGTAGGTCACGGTGATTAATGGAAGAATGGAGAAGAAAACCACTTCATCCCATTTTACATCTTGATTTGATTTTAGTGATCTGCTTTGACAAACCATGCAAAAATGTAAGTCGTAATCAGGTTGGGAATACAGGCATTTTTCAGATCTTTTCAACATATGTATGGATTTTTCTCCTGTTGGAGCCAATCTTAACCTGATTGCACACAAACACAGCTTTAACCTCCTTCACACTAACACACCAGCACATTAAAATCAGCTGCTTTCCATTACTGGAAGGCAGAAGCAGAGGTCAGCGCAATGGAATAGTCACTAAGCGTATATTACGTGAAAAACTATCAAAAATAAGAAAATAAATGGATGCAAGATTTGGAAAAAAAAAAAACAAAACCTTGCAATGCTTCAGCGTATTTTCCCCTTAAAGAACAGATGCCTATTTCCTTAAAAAAAGAAAGAAAAAAAAGAAAAAAGATGATCTGAAAATATTCTAAGTCAAGGATCGGTTTATACTTGAGCCACTTGGTGTTCCTTTCCCAATTTTTCTTTTAGGTCAGTTATCCTTTCTTTCATTTCTGATGACAATAACCTGTAGAATTTCTTGGGCTTTTTCTGACACTCATTTTTCAGGGTTCTGTTCTGGCAATCAGATCTGAATCTCTGTACCCTTTCAAGTCATTAATTCTGTGACCCTCAGCAAGTCACTTAACCTCTTTTGGACTCTATTTCCTCATATGTAAATTGGAGGGTATTAGGGAAGGCGAGCGTTAAGATCCAGCCCAGTTCTAAAATTCCAGTGATTCTAAGATTGTCAGAAGATACAGGCAGTTTCTGTGGTTGTCGTGTGAAGGGTGAGGAAGAGACTGGTAAGGCCAAGAGCACTGTTTTACAACCAAAGAACCGAACACTTTTCAGTAGCTGCAAGGGCATTGGCCAAGCCTTTCACCTCGGGCTGCTTTCACCCTCCTACTGCCTTCTTCCTTCCTTCCCACAGGGAGTTAGCCCTCAGAGACTATGCCAGACTCTTTTTAAATCCACATTTGACCTGCGTTTAGCTACCAAGCTAGCAAGAGGATAGACAATGAGGAAGAAGAGAAGAGCTTAAAAGACCATGGGGAAAAAAGGAAGATAATGTGTGAGGAGAACAAAAATCGGACAATGAATATAGGAAACAAGGAGAAAAAAGAATGGACCATTTAAAAATGAAGGCTGTACCCAGTGCGGATAAAACTGTCTTCCCTTCCTTCCAGCCCGAGCACACTAATCAATGGAAGTCACCCTGGTGGGACTGATTTATTCTGTTAATATATAATCTGCATCTCTAAATGAAAGGAACTTCAAGTCTGAACCATATTGTATATTAGGCAAGATATTAATAGGAAAATAGAAACATGCTCCTACTGCACATTTAAATGAGTAGCAGAAGAGCACAGCCATGGCTGTGGAGGTTCAAGTTGGAGGATGCTCATGAATAGAGGAAGTGTTGATGTTTAGAGGTGGCTGTCACCCACACTCTCTTACAGGATGGGCCAATGTAACCTCAACCTGAAATTGTCTGTCCTGTCTGTAGGGGACTCATTATTTTGTAAGGTCTTATGACAACTAATTTTAATTAATTCATGTCTATGTACCAACCATTGGTCTAGGCATAATGTTGAGCTCCTACAGAGCTTTCTCTAATGGGAATAGTGCAGAATTTCATGAGAAGGTAGAGGCTGTGAAGAAGAATAAAGCAGGATAGAGAGCTCGTGAACGAGTTGATTGGGAGTGTCTATTTTGTGTGGGGTATTCAGGGAAATTGAGGGAGGAGCATTTGATTAGAGATCTGAATGAAGGAGATCTTTGATGGGGCTCAGGGCAAACCGTTTAGCTCCTGACTCAATGGCTCTGTTACATGGCTGTCTTCATCCTCCCACTGTACATTAGGGAAGAGGGGAGAGCTGAGATTTAGGGAGGCACTGACCTGTCCAAGGTGACGCATAGCAAGTTCTAACGGTAGAGCCAAGAGTAGGACCAATGTTTTGCTGCCTAGGAAACCCAAGTTTTCCTGTGCCTTTTCCTTGTTTCTTATAATAAAAATCAAAGATAAAGCCATGGTTGTCCATCACTGAAGTAGCCAACATTAAACTCTGTCTCTCTCCAACAGACACATCATTTTACTTTTGCTCTACAAATACTTTTCACAAACATGGCACTCTGCCATCCGCACTGTCTTCCAACTTGAAATAGCTAGTGGGACATACCCCAAGGATCATTTCAGAAATGCCGAAGTGTTGAGCCACTCACTGGCTTTGCTTTGGTTCAGCTGCCCCTACTAAGACCTCTTCTTTATAATTGTACTGTCATTGGTCCTCAGCTTGTTGGGAAAGAAGGGTGGCTTCCAGAGTGTTCTTTCCATCCTTAGTCCTTCAGAGTCACCTTCTAGATGAGGCTGCCTTGTGTTGAGTCAGGTCCAGCATTCATCTCTGCCCTCTCACTCCCTAGTCTGCATATAAGTGCTGGGATCCAAGCCTCATACCCACATCCAATAGCTCTGTGACCAGCATGATTTTTCTCTCTCTGACACATTTAAGCAGTTAGACTGTTAAAGTAATTTAGGTGATGCTTCGACGTATGCCCAGATAGCTTTTTGTCCCATTCGCTCATGGCTGCCTCCACTCACCATACCGTGGCTGTTGGTAGCAACATAATGCAATTCTTTAAGCCCTAATTGTATTCTCTGAGGAGTGTGCTAAAGTTTAAATATGAAATCTGCTACTCCATACTATTTCATTTGGAAAATAACTTACTCCTCTTATGAGAGCTCACTTGACTATTATCTACTTTTTTGAAAGTGGCCTATAACTTGGTAGGAAACAAAAGAAAATATTATTTAGCAACTTAGACCCTTAATTTTTGAAAACATCTGCTTTTAAAAAGGCAATAGCAACAAGACCTCTCTAATCTTTGTTTTTTGTATAGAAATTGACAGCAACATGTGGACTAGGTATTAGATAATATAACTAAAGATGGTTGTAGATTGTGATGGATTAAACCGAGAGCAGGAAATAATCACATTTTCAGTAGGATAAGGGTCAAGCAAATATGCTTTAGACATATGTTCTTTATTTCTGTACATTTTGTTTACATTTGACTTATAATTTATGTGGTCTGTTTTATACATGCCAACCTCAAGAATATCCTCAAGAAGAGAGGATAAGAGTAAAACCTCTTTTGTTTTGAAAACTTCATAGTTGTCAGGAATGTAGATATTGAAATATTCATGTGAAGAGGACAGCATCTAAAAAGGGGAAATTCTTGTTGCCCTATTTTGCTATGCTAAGCACTTTATTATATTTTAAAATCAGTGACTTGTGTTAGTCACTTTAAGCAAATTGTACTATTTCCCAGGTACTCTGGATACATGGCAGCTAATGGTAATGTTTATTTTATAGTGATTATGAACTGGGACAGTCACTCATAAGCAGCCACATTTCAAATGTTCATGTATCATATTATATTAAATTGGTGTTTAGCAAAGATCCACCTGCCCACAAACATTTCTCTCAGTAGCCGGAGTGTCCGAAATTCCTGCTTTGGTGATCTTAACAGGGAACTTCAGGCAACGTCTTGGGAAGGATGCCCATGCTCTCTGCACCCTCCACCCACTACTTTTTCATTTTTCTTCTTGTTCGCTGGAAAGTGGGTAGGTGATATCTACTCACACCTGTTGTTGGTGGTGTTTTTTTGTTTTTGTTTTCCTGGGGTTTTATTTTAGCAATGATTTCCTTTATATCTAATTGTCACTTTGAGAGGCCAAGGGCTCCCGTGTGGTGTGCATGGGAGATCATGAAATGTCCAGGGAGTGCATTTTTGGACTTAGAAGTGGAAATCTTGGGGCGTGCAAAGCACTCATCACATGGAGGCGGAGGGCAGGATATAAGACAGCCTCTTCTCCGCGTTTCATTTTGAACCTGTCCTGGTGCCAGCCTGGCTTGCCGGAGGGTCCCGGGAGCGAGTGAGTGAAAGAAGCCACACCTTTGTGCCATTCTCTACAGCTTCCCATCTGGAGTCTCTACTAGCCCCATTTAATTACAGTCTGGAGCAACATGTACTAGTCTCTTTTATGGGCACTTGTAAAATGGATTTCTCAACTACATATGCCACCGAAGGCCCAATGTTCTGTGTGCAGCAAAGCAAGGGCAGGAAAATTCCGAAGGGGCTTTCTTTTATGAATTTTACACAGCAGTAAGCTACTCTGATCTTAATGTAAAATATATAAAACAATTTTTTCAATGCTTTAAAATAAAAACAACTTTAATGGGACACACATGGTATCAGTGGTAGATTTTTTTCCCTCCGTTTACAGGGGACTTTAGTTTTTTTTTTTCCTTAGGAGATAAGAGAGTCTCAAGTACAAATCCCCTAATGATTTCTTAGAACAACTTATTTTCCTCATCAGACACCTCTGTGGGACTTTCACTGGTGTTGATAAAAGGCGCAGGCGGTTTGCTCACTGAGATTTCCTGTAAATACTTCTCCAGCTACTGGAATGACCTAGAGCTGTGCTTGTGGATATCCTCCAGTATCAGGAGGCAGGGAAAAAATAAAACATTTTAATGGAAATAATGACAGAGTTTTACTAAGATCCCAGCGTGATTCATGTTGTCATCAGGCAGAAGTGCTTAAGATGATAAAGTTATTTGTACAATAGAGAGGGGGGCTGAAGGTTCAGGTGGCTGCCATGATTATAATTAATTTAAACTAAAAATATGAAGGCAATAGATCTTTGCCTTGCAATTGGCCTGTTTATATAATACTTGGACCTAATATTTCTGCGTGTCAGTATTATTTTCTTGTATCTGAGCTTGTGTAGGCAAGAGACATCTAATAATTGATGTTATGTCCTCATATGCTGGCAGTTACTCAAAGGATTTAATAATAACTGAATGTAAAAGGATATTTAATACCATGCTGAAACAAAACAAAACAAATTCATAAGATCAGAACCAGGAAAAACTTAAGAGCTCAAGACTGACAAAGAAAATAGAGCCTATGAATATGTGTTGGTTGAAATAATTGGGCTAAAAATTTGGACTTGGTCTTCTTACCAGGCAAAGGGGACAAGTAGATATGTTTTTTTCTATTCTTATTTAAAATAAATGATTGATTATAAAATAAATAGTAAAATCAATTTCACAATGACTTTTAAAGGAAAAAAATTACTGCATATATGTGTGTATAAACATATGCACGCGCACATATACATATAACACACATATACATGTACACATGAATATAAACACATGTGTACACATGAATATATACACATATATGCACAACATACACATACATGCATGCATACTCATTCCAATTTCAGACATATTCAAGTGTGTGCGTGTGGTAGAAGGGATGGGTCCTACATCATAGAACTGAGGATATTAATAATAATTTCATGGTAAAGAAAGCATTCTAGTTCCATAGGGAGACACACACTAAACATATTTCTCCAGTGGAGAATCACATCCAGAGCAGTGAGCAGTGTAGTGGACAGTGTCTTCAACAACATCTAAATAACAAATGCATGTTTTCAGAGGCATAAAGCAGCTTGGGAGTATTCATCCCTCAATGAAAGACAAATGTATAATCGTGAAATGTGACTTGAGAG